>PVJI01023912.1:0-22899 GCA_004026765.1 Micronycteris hirsuta
ATAAGTAATGAAGTTCAAGTGATGAGTGTAGAAGAAGTCTCCCAGGGAAGCTATGGGCATATAAAATGAGAAAGCTGAAGTCAGAGGATTAGGGAATATCAACTTTTAATCGTTGGTCCAAAGAAGAAGAATCAGTTAAAGAAATTAAAAATGGAGTGGTCTCGGAGGTAAAGGAAATGAGGAATGCTGCACCAGAGGCAAGAGAGACATTTCAAGGAGTGGTTAATGCCACTAAGTCAACAAAGGAAAAACTTCAATTTCCTTGGCTTGACTCAGGTCATTAATTATCTTGACAAAATTTCAGTAGATATACATACATATATACATAAAGACATTTATTGCAAAGAACTAGCTTCTGCAACTGTGGAGGCTGGCAGAGCAAGTCTGAAAACTCCCCTGCCAGAAACCTCAATTTTGCTCTTTTTCCCCCTGCAAATTAATTTGTTAGGTTATCAAAATTTATACTGTTAGTAACCTCAGATTTCTTTAAAAATTTTTTCAAGTTTTACTGAAGTACAATTGACAAACAAAATTGTAATATGTTTAAGTATATAACATAATTTGATATACGTATATATTGTGAAAGGATTCACAATCAAATTAATTAACACATCCATCATCTCACATAATTACCCTTTAAAAAGTTCAGTGAGCTTAGGATCTACTCTCAGCAAATTTCAATTTATAATTATACAATACAATATTATCAACTATAGTAACCATGCGGTATCTTAGATCCTCAGAATTTACCTTATAAATGAAAGTTTATACCCTTTTACCAGCATCTCTCCATTTCTTGCACTTCCCAGTTCCTGGCAATCACTATTCTACTCTGTTTCTATGAGTATGACTTCACAATTTTAGATTCCACATAAAGTGATACCATACAGAATCAATTTTGCTCTTAAGTCTTTCAACTGACTGGATGAGGTCCACCAGATTATCCAGGATAATGTTTACTTAACATGATTGTGGATGCTAACCATGTCTGCAAAATATCTTCACAGCAACACAGATTAGTTTTGATTGAATACTATACTATAGCCTAGCCAAATTTACACTTCTAGGAATTTATTGCTACATAAAAATAACTGGTCTCATGGGTCAGTGGCAGAGTGTGTTATAGGAATAACTGAGATGTGAGTGTGGGGATGGAGGTCTCAGACGCATAGCCTGTGATGGCCAGGAACGGGGCACGTCTGGAATGGTTGCAGCCTGAGGCCGCCTGGCATAAGGAGTGCTCCAGATCATGCCTGAAGTGAAGGGCCCAAAGCTCTTCTGATGACAACTTGGAATTGCAAGGTAATCTCTCAAAAAGACGACTCTCCTCTGCTAGTGTGGCAGGATTGAGTGCCAGCCTGCAAGTCTAAGGGTTGCCGGTTTGATTTGTGGTCAGGGCACAGGGTTGGGTTGCTGGCCAGGTACCCAGTTGGGGGTGTGCTTGAGGCAACAGATGGATACCTCTCGCACACTGCTGTTTCCCTCCCTCCCTCCCTCCTTTCCCTTCTCTCTAAAAGTAAACAAATAAAATCTTTATATAAAAAAGAAAAGGACATCATCAAATTAACTGGGTGACACGACTACCTCCTCACTGGGATCATCAGGGACTCTACAGTGGCTGGTCCTCATCCTCCAGCTCCCCCCACTGAGGGGAGCAGGGAGAAAGCCGTGCCAAGGGAACATAGGGTCAGGCCTCTTCAGCAGTCCCCAAAATAGAGAGCCTCAACCTGCCCAGCTCATACAGCCATCCAGGAGACAGCTCAGGTCCAATCGCTAAACAATTACCAACAGAACCTAACTCTGCAAGCCATGGAAGGCTTCTCTTAGACTACACTTCATGGATTTCAAGAACATTTGGGACCCAATAAATTCAAGTCCAGCCAATGAAAGTGTGAAATCCCCAGTGTTATGAATTTGGACTTGTGTGTGTTGGGGAAGGATAGCAAATAAAAATCAATTACTAACATAGGGCATTTGAGAGAACACTGAAGGATCATTCAGATAGGGAGATTATATTAGCACTTGTACACATTTTTTGGGGGTGGTTATTTCAGGGAAAACAGTTGAGAGAGATGAAAAACAGAAGAGGCAACTAACATTTGGTGAGCATACATCATGAGTTCAGGTACTCATCAAAACTACCTCATTTAATTGTGATAACAATCCTGTTGGAAAGTAGTAATATTATTCCCATTTTTCAGATGAAGTCACCAAGACGGAAAGCAGCTGATGTGTTTGTAGGGCAGATGAGAGATAAAGGGCAGATGTCAGAGGTCACTGTGTCCCCTTCCCCACCCAAACTTACACCCATGACTTATTTAACAACTAAGCAAACTCAAACAAAAAGCATCTTTTCCATTCTATGCTTCAGTTTGCCATCAAAAGGGAACTCACCCAGAAACCCTCTAAATCTTGATGCAGCAAATTAAAATGAGATTTTTTGGACTTAGTACAAAACTAGAGCTCAGAAAAATAATATTAGTTCATTCAGTCACATTACAAATATCTATTAGGTACTTATGACATGTCAGGTACTCTGCTAAATGCTGTTACTTGTCCAAAGTCATAAACATAGTATGCAGCAGTGTGAGGACTAAACACAGGTCTTTCTGATGTTGTAAAACCTGGGCATTTTCCACATGTCCATGGTTTTCAAACATCTTAGAAGCAAAATCTTACAAAAAGTTCCAATATGAGGATCACACAGTTGAAAAACCATGTCATGCTTTGGCAAATGTATAACCCAAACTCCTTTAAAGAAATAGGACATTACCAGCACCTCAGGGAATTCCCTCTGGGCCCTTCCCAGTCACTTCCTGCCCCCAGCTCCCAAGAGGAAACTACTGTTCTGACTTGTGTCTACGTATTGTGTAGACTGTGGAAAACTCCACCATACACTTATGAAAGGATAAAAATGAAAGGGAAATAACATCTTGGTATTATTATGAAAACAGTTTTGCCCTGGCTGGTACAACTTGGAGGATTGAGAGTGGGCTGCAAACCAAAGGGTCGTAGGTTCAATTCCCAGTCAGGGCACACGCCTGGGTTGCAGGCCAGGTCCCCAGTGTGGGGGTATGCGAGAGGCACACATTGATGTTTCTCTCCCTCTCCTTCCCTTCCCCTCTCTAAAAATAAAAAATAAAATTAAAAAGAAAACAGTTTTAACTTTTCAGAGGCCAAGGACCCCCAAATCACATTTTGAGAATTCTTGCTCTAGAGATTAATATATTTTGTTTTGTTTTAAACATTAATATACTATTCTTTTCTGTCTTCTTAAGGCAACTTCTGCAGAGCAGGCCTCATCATCCCAGTGAGCACATGAACCGTGCCCATGCACAGCAGCCACCACAGCTAACTTCAGTGCTTTCGGGCGGACTGCCGTCCGCTTCCTGGCCAGCTGTGATGCTATGTTGTCTAAGGCAGTGATTTTCAACCCGTGTGCCACGAAAAATTTTAAAACATGCAATACCTGACTATTTAGTCAGGGGCACTGACATCTCTTTTCCCTTAGATTGTCAAATAAAAAAAAATGACAACAACCAACACAACAACAGCTGTTCGGTGTGGATGAATCAAAACTATACCTATTTTTTGTTAGATCAGCAAAAAATAGATTTTTTAGTGTGCCATGGAATTTTGGTAATTAGTTTACGTGTGCCATAAGATGAAAAGGTTGAAAATGGCTGATCTAAGAACTCCTTCTCCACCTCGCCTGCAAGTGTGGTCCTCTCTTTATAGCCCCACTGTTTTCTTCGTCACTGCCACTGTGCCTTTCACCCCAGTCACCCTCGTTTAGTCTTCCTGGTCTTGAAGAACAGAATCGTCTGCCTCGTCCACTAGTATCTTTCCAATTTTTATGACGTAAACTCTATGTTCTACTTTCCTCTGTTCTCCCTTGCTTTTTAAGGGCCTAGTTTGGAAGTTTAAAAAGTTTCAGTTTATTTCTCTTTGAATATCAGGTGTTTAACTACCCTAATTTCCACCAGGCAGGTACAGATCTTGATACCCAGTCTTCCCTTAAAAGTTCTGTTTGTTGTTGGTCACCATCACCCACTCCCACACTCCTATCACGACAAAAAACAAACTCCAGGAAAATAGGGAGCATGTGCATCTTCTTGTTCACCATGAGCTCTCTCCTACCTAGGCCAGTGGCTAGCACACTACAAGCAAATAATACACTGTGAAATGAATCATCTTTTTTATCTTCACCCAAGGGCATTTTCCATTGCTTTTAGAGAGGACAGGGGGGTAGGGGAGAGAGAGAGAGAAGAGGAGAGGGAGGGAGAGAGAGAGAACAGGAGAGAGAGAGGGAAACGTCAATTGGTTGCCTCCCACATGAACCAGTGACCTTTCAGTCTACAGGCCGACACTCCATCCAACTGAGCCATACCAGCAAGGGCTGAATTCTCTTATTTTCTTTGAATATCAGGTGTCCAACAACCCTAATTTCCGGACCCGGCCTGCAGCCCAGGCATGTGCCCTGACTGGGAATTGAACCGGCGACCCTTTGGTTCACAGCCCACGCCCAATCCACTGAGCTACACCAGCCCAGGCTTGTTACTGCAACTTTTAAGTGCCTTAATGAGTATTTTTAAATTTGTTTTAATTCCTAATACAGTAAATATGGATAGATAAAAACCCATATAAACAAAAGATTTTTGGGGCCTCAATTTTTAAGAATGTATAGGGATTCCTGGAGGACTTCCAGCAAGATAGAGGCGTAGGTAGACACACTGTGCCTCCTCACACAACCAAAAGAGGAAAAACAACAATTTAAATTAACAAAAACTGCCAGATCTGACAGAAAATCAAACTGAGTGGAAGTCCGACAACCAAGGAGTTAAAGAAGACACATTCATCCAGACTGGTAAGCGGGGCGGAGCTGTGCACGAAGCACACAGCGAGCAGGGCGGTGAGCGCACAGCAAGATGGCGGTTTGTGGAGTGGTACTGGCCGTGCTGCAGCTGCCGGGAGAGACCCGCGGCAGGCATGCCTGACCAAAATGCAGCTAGCACCCAGCCCACCCGGACCCAGCGGGGCCGAGGTTGGTGGACCGGGAGGGCCCTCATTCGCGTGCAGATAAACGGGGAGAAAAACCTGGGAGCGGAGGGGACCGAGCAGCAACCCACCAACTCGGGGAAATAAGACCTCAAACCACCAATTAAGGGCACCTGTGGGGGCTGAGGCGGCGGTGGGAGGAACTCTCAGCCTCACAGGAGAGTTCGTTGGGGAGACCCACAGGGACCTGGAACTGTGCAGACTTGCCCACTGAACCCGGAGCCAGTGCAGGGGGGCTCAACTTGCTTGGGGGTAGCAGTGAAGAGAGCAGAGCAAGCGCCATTGTTCTCTCAAGACCCGCCCCCACAGACAGCGTCACAAAATAATGACGTGAGTTGACCGGCCCTGGTGAACACCTAAGGTTCCGCCCCTTAAAGTAACAGGCGCACCGAGAAAAAAAATGGCCCAAATGAAAGAACACATCAAAGCTCCAGAAAAAATACAACTAAGCGATCAAAAGATAGCCAACCTATCAGAAGCACAGTTCAAAGCACTGGTAATCAGGATGCTCACAGAATTCGACGAAAAATTGTCGCAATTACTTAAACAAATGAAGGATAATATAAAGGAAATGAAGGGAAATCTGCAGGGAACCAATGGGGATGAGAAGGAAACTGGGACTCAAATCAACAGAGTGGACCAGCAGAAAGAAAAAACATCTAAACAGAAAAGAATGAAGAAACAAGAATTCAAAAAACTGAGGAGAGGCTTAGGAACCTCCAGGACATCCTTAAATGTCCCAACATCCGAGTCATAGGTGTGCCAGAAGGAGAAGAGGAAGACCAAGGGATTGAAAACTTATTTGAACAAATAATGAAGGAGAATTTCCCCAAGCTGGTGAAGGAAATAGATTTTCAGGAAGTCCAGGAAGCTCAGAGAGTCCCAAAGAAGTTGGACCCAAAGAGGAACACACCAAGGCACATAATAATTACATTACCCAAGATGAAAAATAAGGAGAGAATCTTAGAAGCAGCAAGAGAAAAGGAGACAGTTACCTACAAAGGAATTCCCATAAGACTGTCAGCGGATTTCTCAAAAGAGATCTTGCAGGCAAGAAGGGGCTGGAGAGAAGTATTCCAAGTCGTGAAAGGTAAGGACCTACATCCAAGAATACTCTATCCAGCTAAACTCTCATTTAGAGTGGAAGGGCAGATAAAGTGCTTCTCAGATAAGGTCAAGTTCAAGGAGTTCATCATCACCCAGCCTTTATTGTATGAAATGTTAAAGGGATTTATATAAGAATGTAATCAGCAAAAGAAAAAAGCAGCAAAATATAACCAGAGACATTGAAATTAAGAACAATCCGACAGTAACCAGAGGGCAGGGGGGAGGGGACAATGAGGGGAAGGGTTTTCAGGAACTACTATAAAGGACACAAGGACAAAACCAAGGGAGAGGGTGGAAGCAAGGAGGGGATGTGGTGGGGGAAAAATGCAGACAACTGTAAATGAACAACAATAAAGTAATTTTTTAAAAAAAGAATATATTAGGCTAAATAAAATGCATTATTAACTCTGGAAAAAAAAAAATAAAAGAGTGTATAGGGATCCCAAAGCCAAAATATTTGAGAACCACTGGACTAATATTTGTGTTTTTCTTATTTTATTTATTTATTTGTTTTTATTTTTAAAAAATATGTATTTCTTTTTAGAGAGAGGGGAAGGGAAGGAGAAAGGGAAGGACAGAAACATCAGTGTGTGGTTGCCTCTCGCATACCCCTCTACTGGGCACCTGGGCCGCAACCCAGGCATGTGTCCTGACTGGGAATCAAACTGATGACCCCTTGGTTCACAGGCCGGCACTCAATCCACTGAACCACACCAGCTAGGGCTATTTGTTTTGTTTTTTTTAATAGGATGGTCATGTCTAAACCAGGGCCCTACCAGGAGCTCAAAGTTGCGATGATCTTCCCTGGTTAAGCTTCCGGGGAACTACTTAACAGACGGCTGAACCTATAGGATATGGGGCCTTGGGTGAAGTTGACTAAGTAACAGACCAAGCACCTCCTTACCGTTACTCTGTTCACTCCCACATGTTGAATACCGAGTTACAAATTAGGGAACATCTGAGCTGGTCTCCTTGGCTCAGACATGCGACATAAGTGGGCACATCTGGCCTCTGCACTTCACTTAGTGGCTTTGGGCTTAGCAAGAGGTTAGTGACTGTCCACAATGCAGCAAGCATGCTCCAGACTCACAGGACTTAAGTGGTTAAAGCACCACTGACTGGCACTGAGGTCAAGTCCCCCAGTCCATAAAACAAACCCTGGTCTCACAAGCGCGCGAAACTACTTCTGAGGCAAGAAACTGTAGAAAGTGAAGATCGCTTTCCAGTCGCTACCAGTTGTTTAGAATAATCCCGTTCCCACGCAACATTTTCCTTCCTCATATAATCACCTCTTCTGCCACGAGAATAGTATTCGGCTTAGGGAAATTTTTGGATAAATCGATCACTGTCTGCTTGAGGCGAAAAGTCTGCACTTACGCAAATCTACGCCTCAAAACTGGGAGAGCTCAGCAGCTCCCCCAAAGGCCAATGTCGCCAACGCCTTGGGTGCCGGCGTCTGCCCAGGGGCGCGGGCCGGGACGTCAACGGCTGGATGGCTAACGTGCACGCTTGCGTCCTCCGGAAGCGGAACCTTTTTCTTGCAGGACTCTGAGGCCAGGCCTAAAGGGCGGGATGTTGCGGGCCGTTGCAGTGGCTTCCGGCGGCGGATAGCTATGATTGGTGGAGCCTAAGAGAGGGGGCGGGGCACCGGGAAATTCGAATAGGAGAGGCGGGTCCGAGGAAGCAGTGGAATGGACGCGGGGGTCCCGACGCATCCGAGGCGACGCGAGATGGCGTCAGTGACCTCAGGTACCTGAACTGGTCCTGGGCTGGTGGCCGAGGTCTGGAGCTTGGTGGGGTAATGCGTCGGAATGTAATCCGGGCTCCGATGGTTTTCTCTGAGGGGGGCGGGGACAGGCGGCGTAAGATGGGAGTCGCAAGCTGGTCAGCCCACTGTCTCCTACTCTCCCCGTGGATCAGTACACTCGGGTTGAGACCCGATTTCTGGCACTTAGATCCTCCTTTGAGCCCAACGCTCTTTTCCTTTGTGCGCTTCAGTTTCTTTGTAAAATGGGGGCGATGACCCCATCTCACGAGATTACGTGAGTAAGCGAGAGAAAAGTGGTCAACACTCCAACCGTAAGAACAAAAAGAATGCAGCTGGTTGCGCGTTTAGAGGGAAGGATTCTGTGTATGACATGTTGTTCCGGTGCGGGGAGATCCCTAAGACATGTAGGAGGGCCGGCGAGGTTTAGACGGACTGCAGCTGCCTGTGAGTTGACAGCATAAGACGTGCTGAGACCACAGGGAAGGGGAACAAGGAACCGTTTTCTTTACTCTAGCCGGGGAGGGTCAATGCTATTTTAGGGTTGGAAAAGCTGTTAGGACTTTCACAATCTTGTGAGTATTTGTTTACATATGTCTCCGCTCTCTTCCGGATTCTGGTCAGTGGTTATGGTGGGAACCATAGTAATTTATTCGAGTCCCTTACTGTTTGTCAGGCCCTGTGGAGAAACAACTCTTTTTAGTTGAAAGTCAGACACATGTTGAGCCCTTGCTAGGTGCCAGGCACAGTTGTAAGAACTTTATGGTGATGAATCATTTCATCTCCACATAATGCTATGAGGTGGTTTACTATTTTTTAAAAAATTTTATTTGTTTATTTTTAGACAGAGGGGAAGGGAAGGAAAAGAGGGAGAGAAACATCAATGTGTGGTTGCCTCTCGTGCCCCCTGCTGGGGACCTGGTGGGCATCACAGGCATGTGCCCTGACTGGGAATTGAACCAGTGACCCTGTGGTTCACAGTCCAGGGCTCAGTCCACGGAGGCACCTCAGCCAGGGCTACTTTTTTTTTTTTTTTAATCTTCACCAAGGTTATATTGATTAATTTTAGAGAGAAGAAGGGAGAGAGACAGAAACATTGATGTGAGAGAAACATCGATCAGGAAGTATGCACCAGACTGGGTATCGAGCCTGCAACCTAGGTGTACAGGATGATGCTCCAACCAACTGAGCCACCCAGCTAGGGCTGAGGTGGTTTACTATTATTGTCCTGGTTTTACAGATGAGGAAATTGAAGCCTAAATAGGTTAAATAGGTTGTTCAAAGTTAACACAATTGGTAAACACTGGGGTCTGAATACATACTTAGGCGGTCTGATTCTCTAGAGTCTCTGCTCTTAACCATTATGTCCAAGCACATAAAATTCCAGTTGTCTGAATACAACTTGCTCTTACTCTCCCAAGATCCACTGTGTCTGGTTATGGTAGGTATCATAAAAACACCTACCCTAGAGGAGCTTATAGCCTGTTTTAGTAGATAATCACATAAACATAACATGAAAAGCAATGAAAGACATGTATAAACTGCTGTAGAGAGTACAGAATCTGAAGTAAGCTTTTGGATATTGTGGGGGGACTTTATTAAAGAAGTGATACTTGGGGTGTGTTTCAAAGGTTAGATAGGAGTTTGCCAGACCTTGGCAGGACAAAAAGACTACCAAGTGATTTCTTATTTATGATGTAAAGAGAGGCCAAAGATGTTCTCTTTGGCTCAATTTCCTCATCATAAAAGAGGGAAGAGTTAAGTTGAATGAAACTTGGGAATTATAGGACAGGGGAAATGAGAAGAAATAAGTGTTAGCCTCATACAACCTTGAAGTTGCTTTTATGATGAAGCGAAGACACTTGTCCTGTGAGCAGTTGTTTACATGTGCCTCTTCTTCCCTCCTCTCCTGGACCTTGAACTTTGGGGCAAGAATGGCAGTGAGCCACTTTTTTGATGAAAACAGGAAACAAGTTAATGTTATATGTTAGTTTATTCACCAAATCTTAATTCATTCAGCAAATACTCTCTGAGAGCCCACTCTGTGCTAGGTATTGGGGGTGTAAAGGTGAGCACAGTAAGATTTGTTTTTACTGAGTTCATAGCTAGATGGGAAAGACAGACAAACGATGCGGTTACAGTGGTGTGTTACCAGTGCTTGGATGGAGGAGCTAAAGAGAGCCATGGGTGCACCTAACAGAGCCTTAGTGGGGCAATCATTTTACAAGGGAAGGTGTTTTTTAGGGAAAGTAAGGTGTAAGAGTTTACCTCAGTCACTTGGAGGGGTACAGAGATCCTCCAGGGAGAAAGAATAGTGTGTGCAAAGGCCCAAAGGTGTGAACGAACTTGGTGTGTGGTGGGAACTGAAGGAAATTCACTGTGGGTGAGCACTTCCAGTGGAAGGAAGGAAGCGGAGAGAGAATGGGTGGAAGGGAGTGAGGCCGAAGGCAGGTAGACCAGCTGGGAGACTATTGAGATGATGACCACCTTGGCAAAGGTCGTGCGGTGGGGACAGAGAGAAGTGGACTCATTTAGAAAGGTAGAATTAACAGATGTAATGAGTAATTGATATAGGAGGTGAGAGAGAAGGTGAAGTTAAGAAAGATTCCCATTTGGGGGTTGGTTGGTTCCTTTCATTTCTGTTAGCATAGAAGGAGGATGACTTTGTGGAGAAAAGGGGAAGAGTTCAGTTTAGGGCAGATAGAGTTCCATGTACCTTCAAACCACGTAAGAGAAGACACCAGGGCAGCAGCCTGGAATGTGGATCTGAGGCTCAGGAGGAAGCTCTGGTGTGGAGGTGTCCCTTAGGATTTATCAACTTTAGGATGGTAATCAAAGCCAAGAGAGCGGGTGACCATGCCCATGAAGTGAATCAGAGTGTGGTTCTCAACTAGGGGCAATTTTGTTTCCCATGGGGACTTTTATCTGGGATGATCTTTGGTTGTTACAATTGGGGAGAGGGGTGGCATGAAATGCCACGGGCATATGTGTTCAGCATGTATGCTAAATATCCTAATGCACAGGACAGCCCCGCCACAAGAATTATGCAGCCCAAAATGTCAATAGAGCCCAAATGAGCAATCCTGATCTACAGAGAGGATAGAAGGAGCCTAGGAAAAACATTTAGGAATGGCAGAAACTCAGAAGGCATAAAGAGAGTGGGTGACATGGAAACAAAGGGAAAAGAATATTTCTCAAAGGAAAACAGATCAGGATGTTGAATACTGCTGGGAAGTCACACAGGATGGGAACAAAGCATGCCTACTGGATTTAGCAGTAAGAGGTCATTGGTAACCCTGCTGAATGGTGAGGGCTGAAGCTAGTTGCTGCCTTGGTGAGTGGCTAGAAGAGAAAGAGTGTAATAGTAACAACAATAGCTAACACTCAAGAGCACTTGCTGCCAGCACTGTGCCAAAAAAGTATGTATCCTTTTTCTATGACTCCTGACAATCTTATGAGGATCCTGTTATTTGATTGATTAATAGATAGATAGATAGCTAGCTACTGTTATTTTTATAAAGAGAAACTTTATAAAGTTTAAAGCCTGCAGACATTAAACCTCTCCAAGTTCACATAGCTGTTAGGTGGAACTTGTCTTAGACTCCAAGGCCCATAGGGATATAAAGACGAAGGGGCTGGGATGGCCTGGGGAGTCATATAATGAACGTTGGGGTCAGACCTTTCTTTGAAGCTCTATCACTAGCTAGCAATGGGCAACTTAGCGAACCTCTCTATTTGCGGTTCCCTCATTTGAAAAATAGGGGATAAATAGCCCGGCTGGTGTAGCTCAGTGGATTGAGCGCGGGCTGGGAACCAGAAGGTCCCGGTTCGATTCCCAGTCGGGGCACATGCCTGGGTTGCGGGCCAGGTCCCCATGAGGGCCATGTGAGAGGCAACCATACATTGCTGTTTCTCTCCCTCTCTTTCTCCCTCCCATCTCCTCTCTCTAAAAATAAATAAATAAAATCTTTAAAAAAAAAAAAATTTAAAAAAAAAAAAAAGAAAAATAGGGGATAAATAGAAAACACTTACTGAGCTTTTACCAAGAACCAATGCTGTTCTAAGCACTTTTACATGAAATACCTTATTTACTGCCTTAACAACCCAACGAGTAGGTATATTTATTTATTCCCCTTTTATTGGTGTGGAAATTTAGACACAAGAATAGAAAATTAGCCTGGCTGGTGTAGCTCAGTGGATTGAGCACGGGCTGGGAACCAGAGGGTCCCAGTTCGATTCCCAGTCGGGGCACATGCCTGGGTTGCAGGCCAGGTCCCCAGTGAGGGCCATGTGAGAGGCAACCATACATTGCTCTTTCTCCCTCCCTTCTTCTCTCTCTGAAAATAAATAAATCTTTAAAAAAAAAAAAGACATCATTTCTGCACCTTTAAAGAAAAAAAAAAAGAATAGAAAATTACTTCCTTAGGTTATTTAGCTAGTTCTAAGTGGTAGAGTTTGGATTTGAATGCAGGCTGTCTTATCTTGAATAATGAACCTACTTCGTCTATGCTAGCTAGCTATTGTGTTGGAATTTTATGTTATTTCTTTTAATCCTCATTAAGCTCTTCCAACGCCCATCCCACCACATTTTATAGACAAGGAAACCGGGACAAATGACTGTTAAGTCACTTGATCAAGGTCACAAGGTAATAACTGAGGATTTAATTTCTACTTACTTGCTGCTGACTTTCAGGATTGCCATGAGGATCAAATTAAAACTGCATGCCCAAGTACTTTGTAAACCATAAAGTGAGAAATGGTATAATTAGCTTCATTTGTTAGGTGAAGGAACGGAGACCCAGTTATTGAAATAGGCCATCTGCTATGGGTAAGCCTTACTTATGTATGAGATTCTTTCCAGGGATAGTCTGTCTCTCTCTTTTGTCTTATTTCTCTGCTGGTCACCACATACCAGCCTCTTGACTTACCTGAGGCCTATGGCTCCCTACAACCAGCAAAAAGGAGTGAGTCAGAGCTGCCCAAAACTCTCCTAGTTGGTATACAATAGTTTGAATTTTGCTTTTAGCGGTGAACTGCAGTATGGTTTCCTCCAACATAAAATAGAGAAATACCCTCCTCATAACATTTTTTTTAGCTCATTCAATCCTCACAAAAATAAGGTTTTGGTTTTTTTTTTGGTTTTTCTTCATCTATTTTCTAGTGATACTCTATCTTTTTTAATGACTTAGATTTAATTATGGAAAGCAAACTGAACAGAAAGCTTACAGAAAGCTTACTAAGCTGGGACAGAAAGAGACTAGGGACTGCCTCTCAGCCGCATCCCTTCCAAACAAGATGTCCACAGTGCCATTCTTTTTTTTCTTTCTCTTTTTTTTAATGCAAACATTACAGCATAACAGAACTGGGTAACATAGAAAATAAACCTGCATAATCCCCCATTAAGAGAAGGCCATCATTAGCAGTTTGGTACACGTACATGTGCATATATCACATGTAAATGCATATTATAAATCCCAGGTAAGAAATGGAGGCACAGAAATTGAGTAGTTTTAGGTGTGGGCAAATGTCAACTCTTAAACCTTGAACAACCGCGTCCGGTGGTAGTCCACGACACCTTGGCAATTCAATGTAGGTCTTCCCCTGGCTGGGGGGCTCTGTTGTTTGGTGCGCCGTCCTGTGCACTGAAACGTGGTGGGCTTGACCCCCAGTTGGGGTGCATATGGGAGGCAACTGTTGAGTGTTTCTCTCTTACATTGGTGTTTCTCTCTCTCTCTCCCTTTCTCTCTAAAAGCAATGAACATATCCTTGGGTGAGGAATTTTTTTTTTGGTTTTAAAGTGTGTCCCAACATCAGCAGCAGTATCACCTGGGAGTTTGCTAAAAATGTAGAATCTCAGGTGTTCCAGGTTATTTGAGTACACATTACAGTCTACACCCCACTGGACCTACTTGCAGAGCAGAGAAGGAACTGAGGCAAGGTTGGGGACACCCACAGCATGGCCTGGATGGAAAGGAGCTCCTAAAATGAGCTGTGGCCACTAGTCCCCCCAATGGTCTCCCCAGGACCCCAACCTTCAGTCCTTCTTCCCTTGCCCTGGTTATAAGTGTCTCTAGTCTTCTGAGATGCTGGGATTTTGTTTTGCTTTTAGGCTTTGCTTATTCCTCCTTTGAAGAGCAGAAAAGACAATATAGGCTATAAGATGAAGTAATGGCCACATGGCCCGAAGTATACTTCATTAATAAAATGGGACTAATAGAACCTATCTTTCAGAGACACCATGAAGATTAATGTGCTTGGCATGTAGTAAGTGCTTATGTACAGTCTCTGATGTGTATGTAATTTCTCTCCTCCAAACTTCCCCCCTCACCATACGCTGCCTGAGACCGTACAGTTGATTCATTTTTATCTTCCATCCTGCCCTTCTCTGCTTGCCCTTGCTAACAACACACAGAGTAGTGCCTTACCAGTTCTCCAAGGGATCCCATGCTTTCACGCCTCTCTGCTTTTTTGCACATGCTATTCCTTCTACCTGGTATGCTTGGCAAGCTCCTGTTCATCCTTCAGAGCTCAGCTATGTCAGATACCTCCTCCTCTAATGCTCCTGCCCTTACATCTCAGCAAAGCTGGTCCCTATTTCCTCTGTGCTACACATACTTCATGCTAAAACTTCCCTTCTCCAGGAGCTGGTCGCTGTCGGCTAAGCAAGGTGGGAGCTGGTCGCCGCCCACCTCCAGCTCGAGTAAGGGTGGCTGTGCGATTGAGGCCCTTTGTGGATGGAGCAGCTGAAGCAAATTATATCCCCTGTGTACGGGGCCTGGACAGCTATTCGCTAGAGATTGCCAACTGGAGGAACCACCAGGAGACTCTCAAATACCAGTAAGGTTTAGGCCATCTTTCCTTCCCATGCCTCTCTTTCCTAGGCCTGCCCACAGTTTCTCGGACATGTTTCCTCGGGATCCTTGTTCCTTCTTTAGCACACCTTTGTTCCCCACACCTTCATTTTTTCATCCAGGAAGTGTTTACACTTGTCCATTGTGGTGAGTCTGCTGTAGGGATACTGTGGGGAAAGACCACAGGCTGAATCAGGCATACATAGTAATGTTTTATGGGGGGAATAGGCACAAGGCAGGGAAGGGGCAACAAAGGGGAGCCCCAACTAAGATCTGGGGGAGGTAAGGGAAGGATTGGGGGAACATAAACCAGCCAACCAACCCAGGCTGCAGCTGGGTGGTGTCACAGAAGACCACCCAGAGTTGGGGGACAGAACTCATGAAGACAGTTACCTTAAAATTCCATTGGAGATTTAAAGTTCATACTCCTTGCCCTGCCATCCTAAGCCAGGGGGTGGCAAACTACAGCCTGCAGGAGTTTGACCAGTAGTCTTTATAATAAAACTTAATTGGAACATAACCATGGTCATTTATTCACATATTGCCTAAGTCTGCTTCCCAATGGCAAGATTGAGTAATTGTAAAAGGAGCCATGGGGCCTGCAAAGCCTAAAATACTTACTTTCTGGCTTTATACAGAAAAAGTTTGCCAACCCTGTTTTAGGCCCTTGACAGTTTGGCTTTAGTTTCTTTCCAGCCTCATCTGCCCGGTACATGCTATACTCGGCTTGCATTAATCCCTGCTGTGGCCGCAGCCACAGCATCTCCACCAGAGCGCAGTGAATGAACTGTAGGTGCTTTGAGTCTCATCTAGTCGTAAGCAGCATCCTCTATTTATTCCGTCATGGTGTGAAAATACTATTCTATATATACTGTGATATGAAAAAGTTTGGGAAGCCCTGACCTTTCATACCATGTCTTGTCTGTGTGCTATTTTTGATACTTAGGATGTCTTTCTTTTCTCTGGCAAAATCTTCCTTCCTCCAACAGAATCAGTTACTTCTTCTGGTATGTTTTTTGTTTCCTGAATCACAGCGAAGTATGGGTATGTATCCATTTTACCGGACTGCAGAACTCCAAGAGCAGGGACATCAGATTCTTCTCTGTGTTCCTAACACCAGTACAAGGACTGGGATGGAACGGGTGTTCAGTGGGTGCTTTTGAGGGTCTTCGTGTAAGAAAAGGCATAGAGACTCTTAAGTCTCAGGCCCGTATTTTCCTCTAGGTCTGGGTGAAATTGGAACCATCCATTAATTCCCTCCTTTCTTCCTGCCTGCAGGTTTGATGCCTTCTATGGGGAGAGGAGTTCTCAGCAAGACATCTATGCTGGGTCGGTGCAGCCAATCCTA
Organism: Micronycteris hirsuta; assembly: GCA_004026765.1. Classification (NCBI taxonomy): domain Eukaryota; kingdom Metazoa; phylum Chordata; class Mammalia; order Chiroptera; family Phyllostomidae; genus Micronycteris; species Micronycteris hirsuta. The sequence goes on from PVJI01023912.1 coordinate 16,130, forward strand.
AGGCACCTGTTAGAAGGGCAGAATGCTAGTGTGCTTGCCTATGGGCCCACAGGGGCAGGTAAGGGAGCAAGATAAGTAACAGCTATGGGTCGGAAAGGGTTATGGAGTTGGAAGGAAAATCTCACAGCTCTCTCTATTCTTTCCCAGGGAAGACGCACACAATGCTGGGTAGCCCAGAGCAACCTGGAGTGATTCCCCGGGCTCTCATGGACCTCCTACAGCTCACAAGGGAGGAGGGTGCTGAGGGCCGCCCATGGGCCCTCTCTGTCACTATGTCCTACTTAGAGATCTACCAGGAAAAGGTGAGGCCCTGCTCTGGTTGGGGAGGAGAGAGACAAAGGATCAAAGTAAGACCGAGTTCTAGAACATGAAGCTCTGCTGTAGCAAGGAGCTTAGACCTGGAAAGACAGAGGCTGGGGTAGCAGATGGTACAATTTTGAGAATCCAGCAGAGAAAAGGAGACCGATCCCCAGGAAGAAAGCAGCCTATGACAGGAAATTTGCCCTACCTCTCACTGCTCCAATAGGTATTAGACCTCCTGGATCCTGCGTCTGGAGATCTGGTGATCCGAGAAGACTGTCGAGGAAACATACTGATTCCGGGCCTCACCCAGAAGCCCATCACTAGCTTTGCTGATTTTGAGCAGCACTTCCTGCCAGCCAGTCGAAATCGGACTGTAGGAGCTACCCGGCTCAACCAGCGCTCCTCCCGCAGCCATGCTGTGCTCCTGGTTAAGGTGAGGCCCACTGACCGGTGAGGACGTGGGAAGCCCCTTGGGCCTGAGCTAAGCCTAGGGCCCTTGTTCTTACCTCCAGGTGGATCAGCGGGAACGCTTGGCCCCATTTCGCCAAAGGGAGGGGAAACTCTACCTGATTGATTTGGCTGGCTCAGAGGACAACCGGCGCACAGGCAACAAGGGCCTGAGGCTGAAGGAGAGCGGAGCCATCAACTCCTCCCTCTTTGTACTGGGCAAGGTGGTGGATGCACTAAACCAGGGCCTCCCTCGTGTGCCTTACCGGGACAGCAAGCTCACTCGCCTGTTGCAGGTCAGGCCACCTATATCAGGGCAAAAGGGGCTGGAGAAGGAGGTGGTTAGGCCTCCTGGGTGTTGAGAAATAGCAGTCAAACAATGGAAATAGGGGGCCTTCTGACCAGCCCATCCTGCCCAATGCCCATCCCTCAGGACTCTCTGGGTGGCTCAGCCCACAGCATCCTCATTGCCAACATTGCCCCTGAGAGATGCTTCTACCTAGACACAGTCTCTGCACTCAACTTTGCTGCCAGGTCCAAGGAGGTGATCAACCGACCTTTTACCAATGAGAGCCTACAGCTTCATGGTAAGGATTAGGGTTGGCAGGAGTGAAAAGGCCAGTCTGGACATGTGGGGGTTTGCTGAATCCGTGAAGCAGTAGCACAGAGGTTGACATACTCCCCACCCCATCTTTCCTAGTCTTGGCACCTGTTAAAATGTCTCAGAAAGAACTAGTAGGCCCTTCAGAGGCAAAGAGAGCCCAAATCCCTGAGGAAGAGGAGACTGGGAATCCTGAGCCCCCAGCACCTCCAACCTCTGCCTCCCAGAATTTCAGGTGAGCAGATGGGGACAGACCTTGGGCATATTCCCTTTCCCATTATGTCTGGGTCGTGTGCAGAGCAGCAGTGAGTTTAGCCTGTCAGATCTGTGAGCTGTGAACTTGTTCCTCTCCTGGGTACTACTGCCTGAGGCCCCACAGAGGCTTCCTCTTTCAGTACCTAGTTTCCTCCCTTTCCATTTTCCAACCCCTTTAGGCAAAAACCTCACATGTTGGGGCAGCTGTTTCAAGGACCAATACTTTTGCTTCTGGCTCAAGGAGTACTCTGGACCAAGTCTTTCAGGTCCAGAGGATAAAAGTGAAACAAAGGAGACAGGAAAGAAATGAAGAGATAAGTCTTGCTGAAACCTCTCAATCTGTGTGTTAGAGTCCAATCTCATCATAACTCTGAGAACCTGGTTGTTGCCCTAATATTGCCCTGCCTCCACCCTCAATCCAGACAAAGCCGCTCTAAACAGCCCCTGCTGGGCGTGTAGCCTCTCTCCCCAATTCCTGTAGCCTCATGGCCCAGTATGCACTAACCCTCAGATCACCTCTGTTTTAGTGGTCTTGCTCTTGCCACCTGCCCTCCTTAACTCCAAGGAGTCAGGTTCAGTTTTAATTTTGCCTTATTTCTACCAAGCCCACATAAAGTCTGTCAATACTGAACAAAGATGAAGTGAGGAGGCCAACATTTAGTGCCCAGGGGGCTCTTGTAGCTGGAGAAGAATAACATAACATAAAAATGTGCTTGTTCACTCAGAAATCCATCTTTCCATCTTGTTCTGTCAAGCTATTTGTCAGCAGTCCCCTCTCCTATGTGCACAAACTCAGAAACATACATACTTGCACATCTGTATCACATGTGAACAGGCAAGGTCTCTGCCAGATAGGCATTCTGAGGGTGAGCTCAGAGGTGGGGCACATCAGACCCAGGCAGACTCGGACCTTACAGAGCTCACATTTTAGTAGGGGAAATATGATGGAAACATCAGTATATGATGCAATGTAGGTAATACGGGGTGCACTAAAGAAGAAGCTGCTTGTTCTATAAGAGCCAGGAAGGAATAAAAGATCTCTAATGTTCACCAGTATTTTCTGATCCTGTTCTTTCTAGGCAGTTGCACATAAAGAACAGGGCAGTCCCTGTCCTTGATGAGCTAGGTCAGAGCGTAGGAAAGATGATTTACAATCAAGCTGGGCATCATGGGAAAGGTGGCATCAAACTCACTTTGAATGATAATTGAGATCAGATGTGAGGGGGAAGAAACTCCAGACAGAAGGAACAGATGTTAGGCATTATTATGCTCAGGGCTCTCCTTGAGTAGCCTTTTCCTGCTGCCCACAGGAAAAAGCCTTGGCATTTGAGGTCTTTAGTGGCTTTCAGAGCTGTGTTGATGACGTCCTCTGTAAAACTTCCCTGACTGCTCCTCCAAATGGACAGGCACACAGGCCCCAAATTCCTGGAACTTAGGTGTTCATTAAATGCTTGTTCTCATCTGATCTGGTATCCCTGAGAGGTTACTTGGGCAGGCAGTGATCCATCTCCACACTGCACCCATTGAGTCTGGATGACTTGCTCAGAGTTGTCCAACAAGTTAACACCACAAAAAATTCTGAACCACATAATACATCAAGTTAAGGCATGATGAGGGGAATCCTGCTGCTGGAGAGGATGATGAGAGAAGAGGTAGGTGGGGAATAACCTCTTTGTCTACTCAGCCCCCTTCAGAAGCTAAGTAGCATGGACCCAGCCACACTGGAGCGACTTCTGAGCTTGGACCGTCTGCTGGGCTCCCGGGGGACCCAGGGGACTCCTCTGCTAAGTACCCCAAAGCGAGAGCGAATTGTACTAATGAAGACAGTGGAGGAGAAAGATTTGGAGATTGAAGTAAGTGTTGCAGAGGTTGGGGCTGGGATTCCTGTTGGCCTTGAGAAGCAGTCTGAGGATCTTCAGATAAGGACAATGAAAGGCTGGACAGGCATCTAGTTTTCACCCAACACTGGGATCCCTCAGTTTTTCAACTTCTGCTTGAATGTCTTTAACATGGCTAAACTTTGAAAAATACTTGAGATCAGATGTAAGGAGGTGAGGGGGGAAAAATTCCAGGTAAAAGAAACAAATGTAAGACATTGTCATTTCCTAAAACCTAGCTCTCAAATTAAGTTAGGGTTCTTGGCTTGAACAGTTCCTCCCTTCGTTGTTTCAAAAAGAAGCTTGTTTCACTAGCTCTGATCACTATCAAGCCCTTAATTATATTGGGCTCCAGTTGTCTCCTAATACCTTATCTCACTGGTCTTCACCCTGCCCTCTAGGGCCTTGGAGCCCTGCACACTCACTTTCCTAACCCACTGTCCTTCCAGCTGCCCTAAAGTTGGTTTTGGGTCACATCCCTCCCTGATCCTTTTCAACAGAGGCTTAAGATGAAGCAAAAAGAACTAGAAGCCAAGGTGCGGGCCCAGGAGGCCATGGACTCAAAAGAGAAAGAGAATTGCTCTGCCACAATGCTCCAACCTCTTGCCCGCCGCGCAGTCACAGTGGCTAAGCCCCTCAAAAAGGCTGTGGTGATTCCCCTACAACTGAGTAAGTTTGGCTCTGAGGGCCAGAAGGGCATAGATAACAGATCTCAGGAGAGTCAGATCAGCGGTAGTCCTCATGTCATTCCTATCCTTCCACCATATGCCAGCCCTGGGGATGGGTGATGAAGATCTGAAATAGAACTAATGCTCTGCTCTTAGGCACTTAGTACATTGGGGTAGGCTGACAAGTGCATGAGTGATTATCATATATGACCAACTGAGATTACTTTCAAATACTGGTATAAGAAAGGTCATGTAGAAACACAACAAAAGTTAATTTTAGGTGGAGGGGAACTGGGAAATCAAATGGGAGAATCAAGTGGCTACTAGGGAGGGTGAAAAGTAGCTTCTGTAATGACTCCAGTTCTTTCAGTTCAGGAGCAGGCGGCATCCCCAAATGCTGACATTCACATCCTGAAGAAGAAAAGCCGCAAGAGAAAGGTGAGAGTACCTGTGGGCTTAGGCTATACCTAGAGCCTAGAAGTAAGGGGTAGTGGGAGAGCAGTGGCCATGGAGTTACATGATCTGTCAATACTTACCAGCTATTTACAACTCTTTCAAGGTGCATATGGTCTGAATACAGAGATAACTCACAGGACATTTAGGATGAAATGCAGTAATGTGCATGTACCTAGCAGAGTGGTTGTCTATTATTTCTTTCCTTTATTCCCGATAGCTCTGATGCTCAGAAACTACTTAATAGGATGGTGTGTAGACTGGGTCCTGCCCTCTACAAACTCAGGAGCCCCTATAGGAAAACATGACCTAAACACTGGAGAAATCAAACAGTGGAAGAATGGAGAAGGCATGGTTGGGGGAGGAGCCATTTATTGACTGCCTTCTCCTATGTGCTTTCCTAGGGGTGAGAAGAGCTTATTTTTTAGAAATAAGGGACCAGATTTAAGGGCTTACTATGTGCTTTACATTTATAAACTCATTCAGTCTTCATAGCCACTCTATTACCATTCTTTCGCAAGTTGGATAAAATGAGAATCAGCTCAGTTACCAGAAGGAAAGTTTTTGGACAGACACTTGACAGGAGGGAAAGAGAGGCTGGAGAGGGCGGGGAAGGTAGCTGCTGTTAGTCTCCTATTCTTGGCAGAGGAGTCCAAAGCCTGCAGTGGGCTGAACAGCAAACTCTGCTGTTTTTGTCACTCACCTCCCACTGCTTCATAGTTGGAGTGCCTGGATGCCACAGAGCCGAAGGAGAAGGCTGAGGACTGCTGGGAACTACAGATCAGCCCAGAGTTACTGGCCCATGGACGCAAAAAAATACTAGACATGCTGAATGAAGGCTCGGCCCGGGATCTGCGCAGCCTGCAGCGCATTGGCCAAAAGAAGGCCCAGCTCATCGTGGGCTGGAGGGAGCTCCATGGCCCCTTCAGCCAGGTAATGGCCCAGGGAGGGCAGTCCTGGAATGGAGGTGGGAGATTTGGGAAACAGCTTGGTAACCCCTAGACCCCTAGACCCCTTGCCCATCACTGTTGTCTTGCCAGGTGGAAGACTTGGAACGTGTGCAGGTCATGTCAGGGAAACAGCTGGAGTCTTTCTTAAAGGTGAGCTCAATGCTTGGCCCCCTCCTTTCCCTGGCCTGTTCCCTGTCCCCAGCTCTAAAGCTGCTCTCTCCTTCCCTCCTCTTGCAGGCGAACATCTTGGGTCTCGCCGCAGGCCAGCACAGCAGCCCCTCCTGACTGCCAGCACCTCTCTTCACTCGTTTTTTTTTTTTTTTTTTTTGCAGTCTTTGTATGACCGCTTCTTGTATAAATACAGTTTTAACTCCGTTGCTTCAGCCTGATTCTTGGGACTATGGGGATGGGACGAAGGGTGTAATTGCTCTTCCGACTGGCCACAAGCTCCGTTGCTAACTGCCTTGGGCGCCATCTTTGGAAAAACCTGCGGCAACGCAGGGCTGTAAATAAACTATTGGAGCTGGAAAGGACGGTGGCCGATGTAAAACAAAAAGCTGACGCGAAACCTGGAGGACAACGACCGTTAGTCGGGCGCGCGCTTTGTTTAGCTCCGCCCCATTTGCACCCTTGGCGCGCGCTCCCCTTTTCTCCCGGTCGTCAACGACAGCGGTTTCTTGTGCGCGTGCGCGCGAAATAACGGCCGCTGGCGGAGGGAGGAGGGGGGTAAAAATCTTTGAAGTGGGGGGAGAGAAGCCGCTGTCTCCCGCGCACCCACCACCTGTGCCATCGTCAGCCAATCAGCGGCCGTCTTAGGGGTCTCGCGCTTGGGACGACCGGGGCTGTTGGGCGGCTCCTCCGGTGCCTCCTCCCGCTAGAGTCCATCTCCTACCTCCCCCCTCCCGTTGGCCTCGCGCGCGCTCGCGCTCGCGCCCGCTCCAGCCTCTTGTGTGTCCTCGCGCCCCCCGCCCGCCCTCCCCGCGCGCAGTGTGCTCCGCTCCCCCCACCCTCCTCCTCCTTTCCCCCTCCCGCCCGCCCCACGCGCCTCCTCCCTGGGTTCCCCCTCCCCCACCGACGCCTCCTCCTCCTCCTCCCGCCCCAGGGTGAGCTCGAGCCACCTCCCTCCCTCCCTCCGCCATGGACCCCGGCAACTGGAGCAGCTTCATCTTCCAGGTAACAACCCCCTCCCCCCGCCCCTCCCCCCCTTCCCACACCC
>PVJI01023913.1:0-22780 GCA_004026765.1 Micronycteris hirsuta
GCTCTCCGCACCCACACCGCCTCCTGCAAGCAATTCGGGCCCCTCTGTGCTGGCTCTGGGGGTCGCCCCGGGGTCGCTGGATGGGCTGCACAGCTCCAATTCCCCACGGATCTCCCCAGCGAACTTTCTTGTGAGGCCGGGAGTTCCTCCCGCCGCCAACTCCACCCCCACAGGCGCTCTCACTATGCGCTGATGGGCCGCGCCCTGCCCTCTCTCCCGGTCTCTCTGTACGTGAATGCAGACCTTCCCGGTCCACCAGTCTCGGCCCTGCTGGGTTCGGATGAGCCGGCGCAGACCGCGCTTCAGTCGCACCCCCCCCCCCGTCTGGGTGTGCTGCGGCTCTGCTGGAACCACCCCTCTAACTGCGGTCCTGCCGTCTGCTCACCTGCTCGCCGCGGGGTCGCTGAGCCCTCTCCCTCCGCCCTGCTCCTCCCGGCTCACCAGACTGGATAAATGTATCTTCTTTAATTCCTTGGTTGTCAGACTTCCTCTCAATTCGATTTTCTGTCAGATCTGGCTGGTGTTGGATGTGTAGATTTCTGATTTTTTTCCTTGTTTGGCTGTGCGAGGCGGTACGGTGCATTCACCTATGCCGCCATCTTAGGAAGTCCCAAATAGCCCCACCGCTGTTTTTCAAACCCTTTCATGTGACCGGCAGACTTCCTAGGGCAGTGTCCCTCAATCTTAAATAATGTATGGATGCTTCCTTAATGGAAAACATATTAGAGGGGAGGAGGAGGGGGACAAAAGGGGATAAGAAAGGAAAGGGGCAAGTCAAGGAACATGAATAGAGGACTCATGGGCACAGACAATGGGAGGGGATAGACTGTGGGAGTTGGGGGTGGGGCAGGGGATAACAAGGGAGGAAAGGTGGGACAACTGTAACTGAACAATAATAAAAAACAAAATAAAAAATAAAATAACAGCATTATTTTTGGTCACAAATAATTTACCACTTGTACCATTAATAAATGACTGACTGTTTTGATGCACATTATTTAAATGTTCATGCCTATACCACTGTACACTTTGAGATGGAATTCTCTCACATTTCTCTATTCCAGCTACTACAGAACCATTATGTGTATAGCCTGCCATGATATTATTTAGCCTTCTCTTGATGAGAATACATTATTTACATATTAATTTCACTGCCATTCTCTTCTTATTCTACTGTAATTAAACTAGTGGAACATATAAATAAAATAATGTTTAACACAGGATCCAAAATTGATGGCAGTACTCAGTTGATGACATTTTCAATGAGATTATCCATAATGTGATTTTATTAAGTTATTATCAAAATGAAAATACACAAAGATGCCCTGACTGGTGTGGCTCAGTGAATTGAGTTTTGGCCTGCAAGCCAATGGGTCACCAGTTTGATTCCCAGCCAGGGTACATGCCTGGGTTGCAGGCCAAGCCCCCAGTAGGTTGCATGCGAGAGGCAACCACACATTGATGTTTCTCTCCCTCTCTTTCTCCCACCCTTCCCTTCTGTCTAAAAAGAAATAAATAAATAATCTTTTAAGAAAAGACACAAAGATGAAATTATTATAGAGAACTTGCTGCCACCTGAGACTATGTTCATTGATCTCCAGGGGGCTCTAGAATCTCAGAGAAATGAGAGAATCCTTATCATGTAGAACATATAAGGCTCAGAGATTCCACCATCCAAATGTAACATATTAATTCCTAAATGTATATTTTTCAAAAGAGATTGTTTTTACTATCAAACAGGTAAGTTTTGATGATGAAGTGAGCATTTGGGCCTTAGTTATAGTAATGACAATAATGACTACCAATTTAGTGATCATCCACAATGCGTTAGGCCCTGTACTAGGCTCATTTTTTAAAAGATTTTATTTATTTATTTTAGAGAGAGGTGAAGGAAGAGAGAAAGAGAGGGAGAGAAACAGCAATGTGTGGTTGCCTCTCATGTGCCCCCCATGGGGAACCTGCCCTGCAACCCAGGCATGTGCCCTGGCTGGAAATCAAACTGGTGACCCTTTGGTTTGCAGTCTGGCACTCAATCCACTGAGCCATACCAGCCAGGACAGGCCCTGTACTAGGCTCTTTGCATCTCATATGATCATTAGCATCTCATTATATCTTCACACAGTTCTTTTATAGAGTAATATCCCCACTATTCATTTGAAGAAACTGAAGCACAGACACATTGAGGGAATAGTCCAAGACTACAGAGTCAGTATATGAAAGAGCGACGTTTAAATTGCAGGCTGACTGTTATTTGACTAACTTCAAATGTATTTTACTACTATGTTCTACTGCTAATTGACTGACTATACCTAAATTGTCTGGCTATTTTGGCGGACACATATAGTTCAGCCAAAATAAGTTACCTGTATGATTTTATGCATTCGTGTTTATTGAGGTATAATTAGCATATAACATTAGCTTTAGGTGTACAATATAATGACTCAATATTTGTATAAATGATCACGACAGTTACCCTAGTTATCATCCATCGCCACACATAATTAAACATTTTTTTCTTGTGATGAGCACTTTTAGGATTTACTGTCTTAGCACCTTTCAAATGCACAATACAGTATTGGTGACTATTAATTATTACTATTAATAATATTGTTAATATTATATCCCCATAACTTCTTTATTTTCTAACTATAAGTTTGAATGTTTTGGCCCCCTTCACCCATTTTGCCCATCTATATCCCTTCTTCTTTGGCAGCCACCAATCTGTTCTCTGTATGTATGAGCTTTTTTTTTTTTTCATCACTTGTGTGATTTTTAAAAAGCATTTAAAAAATATTCCTTTCTTTTGATGAAGAATCATGAACTTCTGCTACATAAGGTAACAGGGATGAATCTTCCAAATATAATTTTGAGCAAAAGAAGGTAATTTCATACTGATTTCACTAGGTAATTCATATTGATTGGCTTTATTTATATAGTTAAAATAGATACAACAAATCTATTGTTTTAGAAGTAAAAATAATGGTTATCTTTGGAAAGAGTTGCAACTGAAAGGAACATGAAGGTCACTATTTAGAAACCCTGTTTTTAAATCCAGGTGATGGTTACACAGCTGAGTTTTATACACATGATTTGTACATATTCTGTATTATTCTTTTTAATTTACCTATATGGCTGAGTATGAACTTACATCTTCTTTACGTCAATGTTCCTGTTATTTGACTACTGCATAGTCTTAGTTCTAATCAATAGCCACAAACAAATATAACCCCACTCATTTCATTGAAACATGGGCCTACAGAACCCCAATCTGAGCCCCTTTCTGTGCAAAACTGACTAGGTTTGAATCCAAGATCTACTGCTTTCTAGATGTGTGACCTTGAACAATGAGTAGCTATTTGTGAAAATGAAATAAATTAAATGCCATCTCTTAACTAATAATCACCAGAGCATCATATTTATTCTCATAATTATTCACATAATTCTATTTGCATTAAAGCAATTGTTCTCACCAGACATATCTTCAAGTTCCTGAATGAACAGACAATCATAAATGTCTTCCAGGAAGTAATGCACAATGTTTCAAAATTCCTGGAAGCACAGTTACAGGAAAATCTCTAGGTTTTAAATCAATGTTGTCTGCATGATTGTTTCTGAAAAAAATTTCTAGAGAAAGTTGTAAATGGGATTATCCACAAAATGTATTCATACCCACAAATTTTTGGGCCCAAGGAGATTTCTTTTTACTAATGTACTCTCTTGGTCTACTACCAATGATCATGCTTGTCCATGTCACCAAAGATATCCTCTCATTTCTTGCCCTCATCACTTTACTCTGAGACATAATTAAAGTTTCCTCTCAAAAAAAAAGCTTGATTTTCCCTGTGTCCAGTTGAGTAACTTAATACCTGAATTAGTTTTTCTCTCTCCATGTCTGATTCATTTTATGAGGCATATTATTAAAAAAATACATTGTGCCCTCTCCTATACACATACAAAATCACTCAGTTCTGTTTTCTATTATTATTTTTATCTGTTGAGCAAAAGCAATAAAAAAACTTTTAAAAATCCAACAACAAACAAAAATCAAGTTGTTCTTGCCCTGGCCAGCCTGGCTCAGTTGGTTGCAGCATCATCCTGTAAACCGAAAGGTTGTGGGTTCCATCCCTGGTCTGGGCATGTACGATCCTCAGTCTGGGAGCATACAAGAGGCAAATAGTGTTTCTCACATTGATGTTTCTCTCTTTCCCTTCCTCTCTCTCTAAAAGCAATGAAAAAAATGTCCTCAGGTGAGGATAAAAACATTGAATTGTTTTCTTCACCGAATGACCAGTAGAAAATACCCCCAACTCAGAACTAGGTAGAAAATTTCGTAACCTATTTGTATTAAACCTGGTTTCTTGTATCAGAGCTAAACCCATTTCCTCTTCTCAGAATCCTAAAGATCTCTCTCAATCTAGAATCTTTGTTCTGTTCATACCATGCTTCAGGATTTGTACTGTTTCTCTTCTAAGAAGAATTTGAGTCTCATTTACAAACTCATTTATAGTGGGACTACCATTAAAATATTCTTCGTCTTATTTTCCATTTCATGACTTTCGGTATTTATTTCCCACCCCTTTCGGCCTATGTCATCATCCAATATAATTGTCTCCTTGCCTAACTTCCTGGGATACATTTCCCCATTGAAACTTGAATTTCCAATCTTCTCTTTTTGGTCCTTCATAGTTTTTGCTGTTGCAGCCAGATTTATACCCTCTTCCATTTTCTTTCCAACTTCTATGTTACAGTTTTCCTCTTTGATTACTTCTATATATTCTGAGTGACTGTTATACCATACACCAAATTCTTGCTTACGTGTAGTGAGTCTATTATATGTCTATGTATTCCATCTCACACCAAAATCCTATGAACTTCTACAATAATATGTTACCAATTTATTAATTTTAACTGGAAAATACTGTACTTAGTTATTTCATTGCTGTTACTCTTCCTGAGCAGGATTGTCGGTACTAGCGATTTCAATGAGCTTCCTTTCCACTCTATCCTACCTAAAAAACTACAAAAGGAGGAGTGTTCAATTGCCTTTTGATAATTAAATTGTAAAATCTGCACATCAAAGAAAAGAGATGCAAAACCATCTGAGGAGACAGAATGACTCTCAGGCCCCTAAAGCATAAGTCTACTATGACCTGATTGACCGTATTAGCATCTTAAGAAAGAATGAGTGAATGTGAAAGGACTGGAGAGGTTGGTCAGCCACAAAAGCATAGGGAAGTGAATCACTGATGTCCATTGTTGGTACCCAATGGATAAAAGATGATTTAGCCATTAAGTTTCCAGTATTTCTAATCCCATGAGCAAGACTATCTCTGTTGAAGACGGATATATAGCACTAGCGTGGATTTGTGCCAGTAAATATTTGGTTTATGATCTTAAAAATCACAGTTTACCTAATAACCATCTTATAACATCCCGTCTCATATCATTAGGTGATTTTGCCTATGATTTTTCTGTTTAATGATGTGCTGGGCTTACAATTTATGCTCAAAGGACAATCAACAATCCCTCATTTTCTTGTTCTGGTTTTTATTTAGATTTCCAGTTAGTTTTGCAGAGGGGAAATGTGCAGAATGCATAGATTTGAGTGCTTCTAGTAAATGTGAAAGTGCTATTTCTCACTGAAAATTAATGAATTGATGTTCTGATGTCTATCTCAATATCATCTGCTTTCTCATCTTTGTGAGTCAGTCTCTAAGGGCCTTAACCATTCTGGATGCTGACAAGGGTGAGTCTTTGGGCTTGCAAAGCAGATGACCAAAGGTAGAAGGCAGCCTTTAAATCAGAAATCTTCAAGCGTTTTTGCTTACTTACTACTACTATAACAGAATTTTTAACCATTGCTGTGTACACCTGAAACATATTTAAGCTGATTTCTAAACTTTGCCATAACATTTAAATAATGGCAAAAATGTAATTTCTGAAGAATTATGAATGTTGACATTTTGAAATAAATTGGCACTCTTAAAAATATTCAGCAGAATCTAAATACTGTAGCAATTTGAAATCTACCATCATTTGTTTTTAAAATACATTAACGGACTCCTCTTTAACAATTGCGTAATTTATATTTTCTTTTTACCTTTTATGTATATTTTCATTTATTATAAACAGAAAAGTTTTGTTCTAATTTTATATATTTTTATGTTAAGAAGCCTTTTATTGATTACCTTATCATACTTCCCTACCACAAAAATGATATAAATTAAAATTAGTTTTAAGGGTTAAAAATTGTTCTTTATTGTTATCATTATAATTATTGTTGGTACAGAATTGATCAAAATAATATAGGCCCTGGCTGGTGTAGCTCAGTGGATTGAGCGTGGGCTGGGAACCAAAGGGTCCTGGTTCGATTCCCAGTCAGGGCACATGCCTGGGTTGCAGGCCAGGTCCCTAGTGAGGGCCATGTGAGAGGCAACCACACAGTGCTGTTTCTCCCCCTCCTTCTCCCTCCCTTCTCCTCTCTCTAAAAATAAATAAATAAAATCTTTAAAAAATAATATAAATATATCACCAACTTTGATAAATAATAAATATAAAAAGGTAAAATTTCACTGGAAATTTTAGGGATTTCCCCCCCACACACACAATTAGTTTATTGATCCAAGCATCAATATTACTTATTGCTGGCAAGTCTTTTCCTTTTATTTGTTATTATAAATAAATAAATAGATGGGAATAGAAGGATTTTGTGATAGCAATTTTTTCCATCTTTGAGCTCCTTCCAAATAATATGCCAGAGATCACATAACAATATGCCCTCATAAATTATCTTAATGACCTATCATCTGACAATTCAATTAGGTCCTCCCAATGTTGTCCAAGGTAAAAAAAATGGCAATTACAGACTTGCAAAATGATTTCTTACTTAATCATTAGAGTCATTCAGTTTCTGAAGCTGGATACCAATATACAACTTATATTTGAAATTGACCCTTTGTTGATTTAAGGTTTTTAAACCTAGAGTCAATGCAACATACTAAAATCTTGAATGTGTGACAGAAGTATGACTTCATTTTGTAAAGTGGGAAAATCTCAATTGCAAAAGAAAATTCCTTGACCTCAGGGATATTTTCTGTAAGATCAATTTTAGGAAAGAAGATATATGGAAATCAAGTAGCTAGAAATCAATTCCCTTTAAACTGTTTTTATCCTCCTACTATTTGAAGAGACTTTGTGTAGACAAACTCAAGTTTGAAGACTTTCCTGATATACGGTAATACTGCTACGATTTCTTGATCTTCTGCAGCAACTAATATTTACCATCAACAATAGATACTACCTTTGCGAGAATTTGACCTTTCCTAACTCTAGTATCTTTGTTTTACCCTCCATCTTCTACAGACCATGAGACTTTTCCTATAAACATTGCATTATCATTTGATTTGTACTTGGACATTTTCAATGTCTAATTGGCTTGGACTGCAACATCACAATTCAACAGTAGATGCCATCAGTAAATGTCAATCTGATGACTTCAGGCTATTAAAAGTAAATACCAGCTGTCCTATCTATCTAATATGCAGATTTGCCAATGATACAATTATCTTGGAAAAAAAATTTGTTCTGCAATTAAAATCCTTTTATTTCCTTGTTGCCATGGGAGATTTCTGGGTACTGATACTATGGTCTTGGGAATCCACCTGCAAATCCATGTGGAAGAAATATTTCCTCAGACTGATGCCAGGTGTATTTCTGTTGGTATTCTAATTTGCATGTTGGAGACAGTTTTTGCATACAATGTTTTTTTTAAAGATTTTATTTATTTATTTTTAGAGAGAGGAGAAGGAAGGGAGAAAGAGAGGGAGAGAAACAGCAATGTATGGTTGCCTCTCACATGACCCTCACTGGGGACCTGGCCTGCAACCCAGGCATGTGCCCCGACTGGGAATCAAACCAGGACCCTTTGGTTCCCAGCCCGCGCTCAATCCACTGAGCTACACCAGCCAGGGCACAATGTTTTTAATGATAACACATTCCCATACAATATACCTAACTTCAACTCTTAACCGTGCTGCAAATTAAATAGGCTTCATAGAGTTATCTTGAAAATGTAACCTCTGTTTTATGTATTTGAATCTTAATATAATTGTATCAGTCCCAGAATGTTTTTAATTTCTACAATATCTCCATGACCAACATTCTATCTTTAAAGAGATTAAGTTTAGATGGCCTCTAAAATCATAGGTTCAGTTTCTACTGACACTTCTCACTTTGTCATCAATTCTTATTGGTATAAATGAATGATTTTGAAAGTAACTGTTCTTATTTCTACATCCTGATGAAATAAATACTTATTCTTGCTTTCTTTTTTCATTTCGTCTTCCATATTATTTTTAATTACAGCTGAGTATTTTTCTCCAACCTCTAATTTTCATTTTCCTTTTATTGATTACATATATTTAGAAAGAATTTGATTCTTCCAAATTCCTTTGAAAAGAATTCATAAAATGCAACTTATGCTATAGTTTATAACATAAAATCTCATTAAACCCAGGACAGTGGGACAGACTTTCACTCCCATCTCATATCCTTCTCAAGGCCCACTTTTTAGTTGCAAATCCCTCAACATCATATAACTTTGATTGTAAAAAGCATGGAAAGATAAATAGAAGAAAAAGTATTAGCTGCTATCATCATCATCATGATCATCAGAAAGAGAGTGTTTGTCTCAGCTTTTTTACCTACTCATCTACTAGTGGGCTCTTAGGCTGCTTCCAAATCTTGGCCATTGTAAATAGTGCTGCTATAAACATGGGGGTGCGTATTTTTTTGTGTGTTGGTGTTTTGGGATCCTTGGGGTATATTCCCAGAAGTGGAATCACTGGGTCAAAAGGGAGTTCCATTTTTAATATTTAAAGGATACTCCATATTGTTTTCCACAGTGGCTACGCCAGGCTGCATTCCCATCCACAGTGCATGAGGGTTCCCTTTTCTCCACAACCTCTCCAGCGCTTGTTGTTTATTGATTTACTGATGATAGCCATTCTGGCAGGTGTGAGGTGGTATCTCATTGAGGTTTTGCTTTGCATTTCTCTGATGACCAGTAATGTTGAGCATTTTTTCATTTTTCTACAAGCCGTCTGTATGTCCTTTTTGGAGAAGTGTCTATTCAGGTCTTTTGTTCATTTCTTAATTCAGTTGTTTATCTTCCTGACATTGAGTTGTATTAGTTTTTGTATATTTTGGAGATTAAACCCTTGTCACATGTATCACTGGTGAAAATGTTCTCCCATTCGGTGAGTTCCCTATTCATGTTGTTGATGGTTTCTTTCTTTTTTTTAAGATTTTATTTATTTATTTTCAGAGAGAGGAGAAGGGAGGGAGAAAGAGCAATGTATGGTTGCCTCTCATATGGCCCTCATTGGGGACCTGGCCTGCAACCCAGGCATGTGCCCCAACTGGGAATTGAACCAGGACCCTCTGGTTCCCAGCCCACACTCAATCCACTGAGCTACACCAGCCGGGCTGTTGATGGTTTCTTTAGCTACCCAGAAAAGCTGTGGTACATTTACACAATGGAATACTACGTATCAGTAAACAAAAAAAACCCAAAAAAACAAAAAAAAAACCCAAGAAACTCTTACATTTTGCGACAGCATGGATGGACCAGGAGAAAATTATGCTAAGTGAATTAAACCAGTTAGTGAAAGAAAAATACCATACAACCTTACTTATATGTAGAATCTAATGAACACAGTAAACTAATGAACAAAATGGTAATAAAAACTTATATACATGAACAAACTGACAACTGCCAGAGGGGAAGGGAGGGGACAGGATAAAAGATGGTGAAGGGATTAACCAAGGAACATTTGTGCACAACCCATGGACATAGACAACAATATGGGGACTAGCTTAGCGAGGGGAGAGGGAACGGCTGGGTGGAGATGGGGCAAGGGAGAAAATGTGGGAACTGTAACAGCATAAGCAATAAAAAATAAAATAAAAAAGAGTGTGTTTGCCTCAATACAAACATACTTATACTCTCCCTAGAGTGAATACTACACCTTTTAATAAAATGACTCAAGTGTATTATTTGTCTTTTCCAACTCACTTCAGAGCTACAGTGTTCCTACTCTTTAGTAGATAGAGAGAGGGTGGGGAAAGCTTGAACTTCTCCATCAAAGGTCAGAAACTCCAATGCCTATGGAACCAACTAGATAAGAAAATGAATGGAGTGGACCCCATAGAATCAGAATGCATGCCTTGTCTAAAATGTAAAGCTACTATTCAATTCCAGTCAAAGTTCATAGTGTATGAGTACAATGTAGCCAGATCATCCAACTTTTAAAGAGAAGTTTAAAATCTAGATGTGCATGAGAAATTTGTCAAGTTTTAGTTTTTGGAAGGCCAAAGCCAGCCCATGAGTTGCCAGTTTGTAATTTATGTACTAGAGGCTAAAGTGGGTATCTAGCACTTGAATTTCTGGACAATCAAAAAGCCTGATTTGAACTATCTTTCTCTATAGGCAAACTATATGAAAAAGTTATTATAAGATTATAGGGAGCATGGAGTCAGAACAAAAATGATAGATAATTTGAATATACTGTATTTTTTGGACCATAAGACATACCTAGGTTTTAGAGGAGGAAAATAGGAAAAAAATTTTTGAAGCAAAAAATGTGGTAAAATATTTAATCACATAAATACATAATATTTCACCAATGTACATGTAAACAGCCAGGTAAGCGACATTCTAACTATAAGACTCACCCCCATTTTCCTCCCAAATTTGGGGAAAAAAGTGCATCTTATAGTCCAAAAAATACGGTATATTTCTAGGGCAGAATATACATCTGCCAGATAGACTGCTTGTGCTCTGATCCTTTACTGTATTTTTTATTTCATAGTTTAACTTACCAATGATTATTTCATTTGTTTTATTTTTGGAAGAGAGGGTATGTCATAGGAATTAATGTCTCTCTTGTGTATTTACTGACTATAACTACAACCATGAGGTGTATGCATATTGGTCCCATTTTAGCTACTAAAGAAACTGTGGTTCAGAGAAATGAAATGAACTACAGTAATGTCATATAGTCATAAATGATCAAGCTGGAGTTGAAATCGATCTTTTTGGCTCAAGTCTATGGTCTTGCCACTATATCACTCTGCTTTCTCTCTAGTTCTAACTGTATTATTTGTCCCTCTGTGCATCAGTAAGAATGGAGAATAATAATGGAATTTCCCTTAAGCTAGTCGGGAAGCCAATACATTTAAATAGGACAATCACATCAAGACCTCAACAACCTTGAATTGCTTCCTCAAAGATAAATTCCTAAATAAAAATTGCTCAGTAAAATTGTCCATATGTGTTATTAATTAAGCATTTGGTGTTTATTAGCAAATTGTCCTTTATATAAGTTGTACTTACCAAGTAACCTAATTTCCAGCCAAGTAGGAAGTATCTGTTTCTTCTAATAATGATAACAATAATATTACCCATATAGTACTTATTATGAATGGGGCACAGTTCAAAATGCTTGAAATATTTTAATTTATTTGATTCCCAAACAGCCTTTTACTTCACAGATAAATAATACTGTGAATTGAAAGAGGTACATAAATGTTAAGTTACTTGTCCCACATCATGCAGCTAATAAGTGGAAGTAGTGGAGTCAAAATTTGTACCAGCAGTCTAGATTAACTATGTCAAGACTAGGTATTGTAACAGTCTCTTCAATTTTATACACAAAATTATTTCAATAGTTTAATTTATATTTTTATTTAAAGAAGATACATTATTTTCCTCCCTCTGTCCTTCACTCCTTCCTTTCCTTCCATTCTTCATTATTTTTGAACATTTTTCCCCTTTAGTAACATTAATGTATTAGTTAATGTCCTTTGTCCATTTTTCCCTTTGAATGCTTATTTTTAAAAATTGATTTGTAAGAAGTATGTTATGCTAAAGATGCTAAGACCTTATGTGTTGTAGATGTTGCAAAAAATTTAGTTTAACTTTAAACTTTTAATTTTTATTGTATTTTTAACATATAGAAGTTTTTGTTCTTATTTAATGAAATATATCAATCTTTCCATTTATAGTTTTTCTTTGTTGTTTTAGAATGGTCTTTACCATGCTTAGATTATATAAATGTTTGCTCTAATATTTTTCTGCAAGTTTTATGATTTCATTTTTCATCTATAATTCATTTTGGTATTTAACATGAAGATTCATGGATGGCACTTTTTCCACTGTTGCAACACTGTTAGGTATTCATTATTTTTCTCATGTCATTTCAATTAATTCGATGGATTTGGTAAAGAGAGAAAGTAAAAGCATGAGCTCAGCCACAACTCAAGAAAGCTGATTATTAAAATAGCTAATTATTTAATTTCTTATTCTTTTTTTACAAGTGTCTTATATGATCTGTTAAGGTTTTCTATTTCTTGAATATATTTTGCTTATGTATATCTTTCTAGAAAAGTTATAAAGTCATTCATTTTTCTTTGTCATTAGCAATGACTTTTACAAAGTATCTTCAATAAAATAGTACTCAGCCATCAGAAAAGATGAAATACTGCCACTTGAGACAATATGGATGCATCTTGAGAATATTATGCTAAGCGAAATAAGTAAGATGGAAAAAGTCAAGAACCATTTGATTTCACTCACATGTGCAATATAAAACTGAAAGCTACAAATGAAAAAACAAGTCAAACAAACAAGAACTCATGGACACAGACAAAAGTACAGTGGTTACCAGAGGGAAGGGGTGAAGGGTAGAGGGGGTCAAATATATGGGGACAGGAGGAGATGTGAGTTTGGGTGGTAAACACACAATATAATATACAGATGATGTATCATAGAATTGAATATATAATTGAGACCTACATAATTTAATTAACCAATGTCACCCTAATAAATTTAATTAAAAAATAAAATTAAAAAAATTCCCTTTGCCCTGGCCAGGTGGCTCAGTTGGTTGCAGTGTCATCCCATACACCAAATGATTGTGGGTTTGATCCCCAGTCAGTGCACCTACCTAGGTTGCAGGTTCAGTCCTGGTTGGGGCACACATGGGAGGCAACCATTGATGGATGTCTCTGGTTCTCTCTCTCTCTTCTTTCCTCCCTCTCTAAAATCAATAAACATATCCTTGGATGAAGGTTTAAAAAATTCATTTTAACTAAAAATTCCCTTCATTTGTGATTAAATTTACCAGTGGAATCCCTGTTTTTATGTATTTATCTTGTTACTCTTTTTTCAATCAGAAATTTTATTTATTTATTTATTCACTTGTTTTTCCATTGCTATTTATCTCCCTTAGACCCTCCTCCCTCTCCACTCACCCTCTCATTCCTGCAATTACCACACTGTTGTCTGTGTCCATGAGTTGTTTCTCTTTTTATCATTTTTGCTCTATCCCTCCACCCACCCCCCCAACCCTCCTTAGGGAGCTGTCAGCCTACTCTCTATCTATGAGTCTGTCTCTATTTTGCTTTTTAGTTCTGTTTGTTCATTAGATGCCACACATGAGTGAAATTATATGATATTTGTCTTTCTCTAACTGGCTTAGTTCACTTAGCACAATGTTCTCCAAGTCCATCAATGCTGTCACAAAAGGTAAAGTTTTCTTCTTATTTTATGGCCGAGTAGTATTCCATTGTGCAAATGTTCCATAGTTGTTTTATCCACTCATCTATTGATGGACACTATGGGTGCTTCCACACCTTGTCAATTGTAATGAACATAGAAGTGCTTATATTTTTTGAATTAGTGCTTTGATTTTCTTTGGATAAATTCCAAGAAGTAGAATTGCTCGGTCATAAGGTGGTTCCATTTTTAATTTTTTGAGGTATCTCCATATTGCTTTCCATAGCGGCTGCATTCCGACCAGCAGTGCAAAAGGATCCCCCTTTCTCCACATCCTCCCCAGTACTTGTCATTGGTTGATTTATTGATGATGGTCATTCTGACAGGTGTGAGGTGATATCTCATTGTGATTTTCATACAACTTTTTTAAAAAATTTAAAAATTCCCTTCATCTATAATTAATCTACTCATTCAATCTCAGTTTTTATGTATTTATCTTGTTGCTCTTTTCTTAAATTTTAAGATTAAAATTAAGCTAATTGATGTTGTGCTTCTCAGTAACAAAGACATGTTCATTCAACCACTGAAATGCTAATTTTATGTGGTTGTAAGAAATTTAAAACATTAAAGTGGATATATTTTGGAATAAAATGCAAAAAATCAGATTACTTATAAAATTAAGGACAAAGTTGCTAAGATAGTATGTTGTAAATTTTCTCACCACAAAAAGTAAATGGTCGTTACGTGATGTGATGGAGGTATACCAAATCAATAAGTAGTACACTTTAAATTTACATGATATTATATGACAATTATATATCTCAATAAGTCTGGGGGGGATGGAGGAAAAAAAATGGCTAAAATTACATTAAATCTCTCACACTGTCTACTAAACCCAAACTGGGGTCCCTCATAAGGAGATGTGCTTTGACAAGTCTTTTAGTTCCTTAGAAACTACCCTTCTATGGAGGGACTCCAGAATGATTGCTATTCATTCTTACTTCTGCTCTATAATAAAGAGTTTACACTAGAAAAAACATTGCTTTTAGGAGTCCAGGAATAAGGTGATCCTCTGCCATGTTCTTTGGTGAGGGAATTATAATAAAATCATCCAAGCGGGTTGGCCAAAATGTTTGTTTGGTATTTTTCATAAGGTGACTCTAGTAGTGCTTAGTTATCTTTAGATTATATTATGACAATTGTCACATCAGCATGCATTTAAAAAACTTATCAAAATTGGTGAATTTTTGTGTAGCCAATTTAATATTGATGGTAGAAAATATACAACATTTTTAGCACATTATGATTTATTATTTCAAGAAAGGTTAAAACTCAACTGAAACACAAAGATTTGTGCAGTGTATGGAGAAGGTGCTGTGATTGATCAAATGTGTCAAAAGTGGTTTGTGAAGTTTTGTGCTGGAGATTTCTCACTGGACAATGCTCCACAGTTGGGTAGACCAGTTGAAGTTGATAGCGATCAAATTGAGACATTAATTGAGAACATTCAATGTTATACCACAGGAGATAACCAACATACTGAAAATATCCAAATCAATAAAGTTATTGGTGAAAATAAAAAAAGGCATCTTTTACAGAGAAAAACTATACGGACTTTTTGGCCAACCCAATAGTAATGGCTTATCTATTTAACTTGCTTCTCCAAACAACTTCTTAGATTTACTCAATAAATTTTAGTTTTTCTATCTGTTAATTCATTAACATTTGCTTTCATATATTTTGTAGTCAGCACCTGCTTCCTTCTTTTCTGTTGTCCTATTTATTTGAAGGCCTAATTAATTTATTTTTACTTTTATTTTTTGACAGATCCTGCCTCAGGTTTAGTTGTACAAACAGCATAGGAGGACATAAGCCATGTGCAAACAGCAGCCCAAGGATAACACCAGTCCTTCCATCTTCACATTGGCAGACCTCTGCCTGTACTCTGGAGCCTCCATGGGGACCTGGGCAATTTTGGGAGCCTGAGCTAGACCTGCAGCCACAACTGTAGCCTGGGCCTTGGCTTGAGCCTTGGTCTTAGATTTGGGCCAGTAGAGCCTGAGACCCTTGGTAATGTGGGACCAGCATGTTTCCTAAGCTTGGGGTGAGTGATATAAGCAAATTTGCTGAGTTTGCAGCGGCTGCTCTTTGGGATCTTGGGTTTGACCTCCTTGAGTTTTACAAGACCTTGGTAGCCTTGGCACATGCACCTGTAGCCTTGGCATTGGTGGCCTTCATCTTCTTCAGGCCCTTCTTGTTCTGGTTCTTGGCAAAGCACATGTTGCTCGGGAACTTGGAATCTACTCCCTTAAGAAATTTGTATCTTTGTGACCAGTGTTTCTTGATGCCATTTCTGTGCCATTTGCAGGAATAGTTGTGCACGGCGTGTTTATCCAACTTGACCATATGTGCACTGAAGTGCCTGGGACTGGAAGAGCTATTTTAATTTTGAATTGTTTGGTATTTAAGGTCTTTGGTATATATATTTGACTCTGAGTTTGTTCACATAGTACCCAGTAAATTGAGTATCATTAAACTGACTGGAGCTTGATAAGAATGCAGATTATTGAGCACCACAATATTAGTAGGTTTGTGGTGGATCCTCAATGTGTGTATTATTAAAGCAAGATTTTCAGACCACACAGAGGGAACATCCCATGATAATTATTGACATAGATGTTCTCATTATCCTTATTTTTCTAAATCACTCTAACAAAAATTTCTATTTGCACTTTGTCCCTAAAGTGTGTGATTCTATTCTAATTTCCAAGTGGTTGAAGTTTTCATTCATGCTTTCATTATAAATATCTAGGTTTGTTCTATTGTGATCAAATAATATGATGTGATATTTTCTTAACTTATTTTATTTTTTTAATTAAAAATCCCCACAAAAATAACAGTATTATAAAAATATTCACATTACCACCATCTAGAATGAACTCTTGCTATTTTACCATTTTAAAGATAAATTTTTACAGATTTAATTCAATCTCATCTTATTCACTATCTTGTGAGCTATTCCATTTCCTCTTCCTCATGGGTACAAGTTTAGTCTTAATAACTTTAACATATTGCCAATGATTTCAAATACATATGAATGCATCTATAAAAACCAAGGAATGTTCTACTAATTAATTAGGTTTTTGAGATCTATGCATATAAATATATTTATATCTAGTTCATTCCTTTTATCTTCTATTAATCATATTAATCATACTATTTTAATCTACTCCCCTATTGATAGATATCACATACTCATATTTTTTTCTTATCTTAGGATTTATTAAGGTATTTGTGGCCTAAGGACATTCAAACGCTGTTAAATGATGGCTGGATACTTGCGGGGAGAGAAGTATTTTCTGTATAATAAGAGTTCAAAATTTATATATAAATTTAAAATTATTTGTTCTATTATCGAGTGCTATGTGTTTATTTTTCCTACTTATTTGTAACTAAATTTACTGAATATGTTAATTTCAGACAATACTATTGTGTGTCTGTCAATATCTACCTATCACCTCCTTCCAAAATGCCTTTTGGTTTTAAAAAATATTATAAATCCAAGGAAGTTAAAGATCTGTACTCAGAAAACTACACAACAGTGAACAAAGAAATTAAGGAAGACACAAATAAATGGAAGCACAGACCGTGTTCATGGATTAGAAGAATTAAGATCATCAAAATGTCCATATTACCCAAAGCGATGTATAGATGCAACACAATCCCTATTAAAGTACCAATGACATATTTTGCAGATATAGAACAAATATTCCAAAAAGTTATATGGAACCAAAAATGACCCCAAACAGCCTCAGTAATCTTGAGAAAGAACAAAGTTGGACGGGTCACCATACCTGATATTAAACTATATTAAAAGGCCACTGTAATCAAAACAGCCTGGTACTAGCATAAGAACAGACACATGGACCAATGGAACAAAATAGAGAGCCCAGAAATAAACCCATGTCACTATGGTCAATTAATATTTGACAAAGTGGGCAGAAGTTTAAACTGGAGTAAAAATAGCCTCTTCAACAAATGGTGTTGGGAGATCTGGACAGCTACATGCAAGAAAATGAAACTAGACTACCAACTTACACCATACACAAAAATAAACTCTAGATGTATAAAAGACTTAAATATAAGTCACGACACCATAAAAGTCCTAGAGGAAAACATAGGCAGGAAAATTTCAGAGTCCTCACGCAGCAATATTTTCACTGCTATGTCCCCTAGAGCAAGGGATATAAAGAAAAAAATAAACAAATGGGACTTCATCAAAATAAAAAGCTTCTGCACAGCTAAAGAAAACATCAGCAAAATGAAAAGGGAGCCAACCATATAGGAAAGTATATTTGCCAATGATACTCAGACAAGGGTTTGATCTCCAAAATATATAAAGAACTCACACAACTCCACACCAGGAGGGCCAACAATCCAGTTAAAAAATGGGCAAAGGACCTGAACGGGCAGGCACTTCCCCAAGGAGGACATACAGAGGGCCCATAGGCATATAAAAGGATGCTTGGCATCACTAGCCATCAGAGAGATGCAAATTAAAGCCACGATGAGATACTACTTCCCATTGGTCAGAATGGCCATCATTAATAAATCAACAAACAACAAGTAGTGGAGAGATTGTAGAGAACAGGGAACCCTAGTACACTGTTGGTGGGAATGCAGACTGGTGCCGTCACTGTGGAAAACAGTATGGGATTTCCTAAAAAAACTAAAATGAAACTGTGTTTTGACCAGGAAATTCCACTGCTGGCAGTACCTCTTAAGAATCCTGAAACAGCTCCGGCTGGTGTGGCTCAGTAGATTGATTGCTGGCTTGTGGACCAAAATGTAGCTGGTTCGATTTCCAGTCAGGGCACATGCCTGGGTTGCAGGCCAGGTCCCCAGTAGGGGGCATGCTAGAGGCAACCACACACTGATGTTTCTCTGCCTCTCTTTCTTACTCCCTTCCCCTTTCTAAATATAAAAATAAATAAAATCTTTTTAAAAAATAATCCTTAAACACTAATTTGAAAGAACTTATGCACCCTAATGTTCATAGCCATGCAATTTACAATAGCCAGGGGCTGGAAACAGCTTAAGTGCCCATCTGTAAATGAGGGATCAAAAAAATATGGTACATTTACACAATGAATACTACACAGCAGAAAGAAGGAGTCTTCGAGACAGCATGGCTGGAAATGGAGAGCATTATGCTAAGTGAAATAAGCCAGGCAGTGAAAGGCAAATACCATTCGATTTCACCTATAAGTGGGATCTAATCAACAAAAGAAACAAGCGAGCAAAATAGAACTAGAGACATGGAAATAAAGAACAAACTGACAGTAACTAGAGGGGAGGGGGGAAGGGGGAAGAGGATAAAGGGGAAAGAAGAGGAAGGGTGAAGTCAAGGAACTTGTATAAAGGATCCATGGACAAGGACAAAGGGGGTAAGGATTTAATGTGGGAAAGGGGCGATGGGAGGGGCAGGGGAGAGTACTGAGGGAACAAGGGTGACAACTGTAATTGAACAATAAAAAAATTAAAAGTATTATAAATTCAGTGCATACATATAAAAGCCATCAAAAATTTTAATATAAAAAGACAAAGAATAATTATTCATAATTTCAGCACTAATAATCATTATTAACATACTAATATACAGTATTCCAGATTTTTTTACACATAAAAACAGTTTACATAAACTAATTAAAAATAGTTTTAAAATAAAAAGATATTTATTGTATTTTTGGTATTAAAACATACAGGCTTGTATAATTTGTACTATTCATAAATATATAAATACAGCTGAATGTGAAAATACTGTGTGATTTCCCTACAACTACAGTTTATTTCATGTATACCTTTAAAGATAATTTATATCATATAAATTAACCAACCATTTTTTAAAACATATTGTATATTGTTTTATTGTTTGGCTATATCATAACATAGTTGACCAATTCTGTTTAAATGGAAGCTGATTACTGTTTAAAATAATTTTTTAAAAAATGCCGCATTGCTTATACATTTTATACATATATTTTGCAATTATTTTCATAGGCAAGGTCCCTAAATAAGGCATTTCTAAAGAAAAGTGGAAAGATTTAAAATGTTGGTATATATATTTTCAAATTGCCTTTTGATTACAATAACTTACATTTCAATTGGCATGAAAATGTATTTTGTCAACTCTCAATAGGGTTTATCATTCTTCATTTTTGCCATTATGATAAGGCAGAAGTAGAATCGCATTGTTTTAATTTAGATTTTTTGATTACTAGTGAGCTTAATCATCCTTTTATATACCAATTGGCCATTTGCACTTCTTTTGTAAAACGTAAGCTTCTGTCAGTGTTCTCCTGTTCCCGTATTGGGGATATTAATCTTTTTGCTTCATCAGAGTTCTCTATTTTTTTGTCTTTGTCTTTTACATGGGGTCAGTTTGATTCAGCCTTTCATCTTTCACGGCTTTATGGATTTCAAATGTATAAATACATATAACTCCCTCCCCATTGGTCTTTTAATGTCTTCAACAGAAGCTGGCTCCCTTTCTCTTCTCCCTCCCTCCATCTCTCTCTTTTTTCTATTCTCTCGGTGTTTACTTCCCTCTCTGTTCTCTCCCTCTCCCTCTCCTTTTTCAGTACAGAAGTTTTTTTATTTTCACCGAGTCGCAGCTATCATTCTGGGCCTGGCGCCGCGTCAGCAAAGGGGGGAGGGGCGCTGCGCGCGGCACTGGGGGAGGGGAAGGGGCGGGGAGGAAGGAGGAGAGCGTCTGCGGGAGTTGCTGGGAGTGCGCGCGGTGGGATCACACGGCGGTGGCGGTGGCTGTGGCTGTTGCTGTTGCTGTGGCTGTGGCGGTGGCGGAGGCCCACAGACCTGAACGCTGAGATCTCGGCCCGCGACCTACACGGAGCCATCTCTCCACTGGAGGATCAGAAAACCGCAGTCTTCATTACAGAGGTACTGTGTTCCGCGCTCCCCGCCCGACCCGGCCCAGCTCGCTGCGGCGGCGTCTCCTTTTTCCTCCTTCCCTCGCTCTCTCTCTCGCCCGTCCGCCCGCGCCTTCCCTGTCTGCCTGCGTCACCGCGGCCGCCATGGCTGAGAACGGCGAGAGCAGCGGCCCCCCGCGCCCTTCCCGCGGCCCTGCTGCGGCCCAAGGCTCTGCGTCTGCCGAGGCCGAGCCCAAAATTATCAAAGTCACTGTCAAGACCCCCAAAGAGAAAGAGGAGTTCGCGGTGCCCGAGAATAGCTCAGTGCAGCAGTTTAAGGAAGCGATTTCAAAACGCTTCAAATCCCAAACAGATCAGCTAGTGCTGATTTTTGCCGGAAAAATCTTAAAAGATCAAGATACCTTGATCCAGCACGGCATTCATGATGGACTGACTGTTCATCTTGTCATCAAAAGCCAGAACCGACCTCAGGGCCAGTCCACACAGCCCAGCACTGCCGCGGGAACTAATACTACTACCGCGTCGACTCCCAGGAGTAACTCCACACCTATTTCCACAAATAGCAACCCGTTTGGGTTGGGGAGCCTGGGAGGACTTCCAGGCCTTAGCAGCCTGGGTTTGAGCTCGACCAACTTCTCTGAGCTCCAGAACCAGATGCAGCAGCAGCTCCTGTCCAGCCCTGAGATGATGATCCAAATCATGGAAAATCCCTTTGTTCAGAGCATGCTTTCGAATCCCGATCTGATGAGGCAGCTCATTATGGCCAATCCACAGATGCAACAATTGATTCAGAGAAACCCAGAAATCAGTCACCTGCTCAACAACCCAGATATAATGAGGCAGACCCTCGAGATCGCCAGGAATCCAGCCATGATGCAAGAGATGATGAGAAATCAAGACCTGGCTCTCAGTAATCTCGAAAGCATTCCAGGTGGCTATAATGCCCTACGGCGCATGTACACTGACATTCAAGAACCTATGCTGAATGCTGCACAAGAGCAGTTTGGGGGTAATCCTTTTGCCTCCGTGGGGAGCAGTTCCTCCTCTGGGGAAGGTACGCAGCCTTCCCGCACCGAAAATAGAGATCCGCTACCCAATCCTTGGGCACCGCCACCGGCTACTCAGAGTTCTGCATCCAGCGGCACAACCACGAGCAGTGGCAGTGGGTCTAGCAGTAGCTCCAGTAGTGCTACTGGAAACACTGTGGCTGCAGCCAATTATGTTGCAAGCGTCTTCAGTACCCCAGGAATGCAGAGCTTGCTGCAACAGATAACTGAAAACCCCCAGCTGATTCAGAATATGCTGTCTGCGCCCTACATGAGAAGCATGATGCAGTCGCTGACCCAGAATCCAGATTTGGCTGCACAGATGATGCTGAATAGCCCGGTGTTTACTGCAAATCCTCAGCTGCAGGAGCAGATGCGTCCACAGCTCCCTGCTTTTGTGCAGCAGATCCAGAATCCGGACACGCTGTCAGCTATGTCAAACCCAAGAGCAATGCAAGCTTTGATGCAGATCCAGCAGGGGCTACAGACATTAGCCACTGAAGCGCCTGGTCTCATTCCAAGCTTCACTCCAGGTGTGGGGGTGGGAGTGCTGGGAACCGCGATAGGCCCTGTAGGCCCAGTCACACCCATAGGTCCCATAGGCCCCATTGTCCCGTTTACCCCCATAGGGCCAATTGGGCCCATAGGACCCACTGGCCCTGCAGTCCCGCCTGGCTCTGCCGGTCCTGGCAGCACCCCTGTGCCCACCATGTCTAGCTCTGTACCCAGTGAAACCACGAGCCCAACAGCAGAATCTGGACCTAACCAGCAATTCATTCAGCAAATGGTGCAGGCTCTGGCTGGAGCAAATCCTCCACAGCTGCCAAATCCAGAAGTCAGATTTCAGCAGCAACTGGAACAGCTCAACGCGATGGGGTTCTTAAACCGTGAAGCAAACTTGCAGGCCCTAATAGCAACAGGAGGCGACATCAATGCAGCCATTGAGAGGCTGCTGGGCTCCCAGCCATCGTAATTCATTTCTGTACCTTGAAAAAATGTATCTTATTTTTGATAATGGCTCAAATCTTTAAACACACAAACCATGCTTTACTTTCATTTTGATTCTTTTAAATCTGTCTAGTTATAAGTCCAGTATGATACATTTTAAGGTAGAGTCCATACCTACCTACTTCCTCCCTCCTTCCCTCCCCTCCCTCCCTCTCTCTCTAAAAATAAATAAAAATAAAATCTTAAAAAAATATATAAAAAAAAGAATCAATGGGTCA
>PVJI01023914.1:0-22784 GCA_004026765.1 Micronycteris hirsuta
TTTCTCCCTCCCTTCCCTTCTCTCTAAGTAAATAAATGAAATCTTAAAACAGAAAAAGAAAAGACCAGAGTATTCAGTCACATGGGGGGCTTGAAGACATCAGGCATGTGACTCATGTGTCCCTTAACCCACACCAGCAGAAGCCAGGAATAGAGATGTGGTTATTCCAGAGAGGCTGTGGCAAACCCGACACAGGAGACCCACAGAGTTCTTGCCAGTGTTACACTAGCAGAAGCCCCTCCAGCTTGGGCCAAAAGGGATGCACAGAATACTGGCTATCATGTCGCCAACAGGTTGATAAAACTAACCAAGTGACAACATGTTCTCTACCTTTGAAGTCAGAAAGAAAGGCTGGCTCCAGAGTGTAGTCAATGCCCAGAAAGTGGAGCCACGAGCCGTAGAGGGCTGTTTTCCAGACTTGAAACCAAGTGGTGTTTTCCTAGATGATATGAAAATTGTTTTGAGTCAGTGACACTTTAAATTTTTTTTCTAGCTTTTTAAATGAGAATGTCTATAAAACACTATCTTATGCCTGTCCATTATTTTACTTTGGATGTAAATAACTTGTCTCTTGAGTTTCACTGGTTCATAGCTAGAAATGAGTTGTAACTCAGGAAGAATTAAATTCAGAGTCTCAGTCGTACTTGATTTGGGTACTGGGATTTGGGGCTTTTGTACTGATGATATTTAGATGAGATATTAAACTTTGAGTTGATGTGGTAATTGGTTGGGACTTTGGAGGATATCAAAATAGGACGAACATATTTAGCATGTGAGGCAAAGGTGGCTGTTTCAGGGCCAGAAGATTGACTGTGATGGTCAGAGTAATGCTCTCCTCAGAAAGACTTCCATGTCCTAATCCCCAGACCTGTGAATAAATTATGTTACATGACAGGGGAAATTAAAGTGGCAATTGTAACTAATATGTTGGTCAGTTAATCTTAGGGTAAATAAGAGATTGTTCTGGATGATTTAAAATAATCCAATAAGGTAATTACAAGGGACCTGGCAATGCTAACCAAGGCCAAAGAGTCACTGTCAGAGGGATGTTATGAGAGAACTCAGTGGGCGGCTGTTGGCTTTGAACAGGGAAGAAGGGGGTAACTACCCAAAAAATGCAGACGGCCTAAGGAAGCTGGAAAAGGCAAAAAACCAGATCCTTCCATAGAGCCTCCAGAAAGTAAGACGGTTCTGCCAACTCCTCAACTGCAACCCAGGGAGTCCCTTTTCAGATTCTGTCCTGCAGAACAAAAGATACGCAGTCCTGTAGTTTTAAGTCACTGAGTTTGTGGTAATTTGCTATAGCAACAATGGGAATTTAAAAGACGTATTTAGGGTAAATTTTTCCTTATTATTTTTATTTTTCAAACTTTCTGTAATGTCTATATTTTGAAATTGAAAATATTTTTTCCTCAATTTCAGGAAAGGTGGGAAATTTTCACAATATTCCTAAGCTAGTACACGGAAGAGCAAGAATTTAAACCTATGGTTTCCTGATTAATGTGTAAGCTGTCCACTCTGTCACATTAACTTAAATATGATGAAACAGTAAAAAATAAAAGGGATATAGTCCTGATTGCCATTTTACAGATTGGCAACTATTTGCTGGTTTAACCAGCAATTATTGTGCTTCTTCCAGGAGCTGGCTTTATGGGAAGCGCTGAAAGCACGAAGCTAATAGAGGATACCTGCTCTAGGGAAGCTAAATAAAATGTATGAAAATTAGAAAGTCTAAAGTTGCTGTGAGGTGCAAATCACCTTGTCATGACAAAAATATTTGACTTGTTTAGTAAGGCTGCATGCTGGGGAGTCGAGGGGAATAAGTTCTGCTGTATTAGATGGGATGATATCCCGGGAGAGCTGACATATCAGACGTGACTTTCACCTAGAGATGTACTGGCTGTGGAGTACAATAATGAAATCATTATTTAAATAAGATTGATCTGGTAGCTCTAAAGAAAGAGATTCAAAGGGAAAAAAGAAAGAGATGCTAATTAAGAAACTGTTGTAGTAATTTAGATACGAGGATGAGAGATCTACCCAAGAGCTGGCATTAAGTGATTAAGCAAAGGGAAAAAAAAAGACAGAAAGGCTCATGGATGCAAACAACAGTGTGGTGATTGCCAGAGGGAAGGGAAGGTGGGGGGATGAAGAAGATAGTAAGAGGAGGATAAATGTTGATGGAAGGAGACTTGACTTGGGGTGGTGAACACACAATACAATCAATATACAGATGATATACTGTAGAATTATATACCTGAAACACATATAATTTTATTAACCAATATCACCCCAATAAATTCAATTAAAACACAGGAAAATGAATGAATATAAATCATTTTCAAAGAAAATATTTATGCCTTTATAATTCTGTGACCTAATGAAATGAAAGAAGAAATAATCATTGTTACTCTATGAAGCATGAAATCATATCAGACCCAGCAAAGGACCCAGTTTGTGTGTGTCGGTGTCTAAAGCAGAAAAACTCAACACAGTAAGGTTCTCTGTGATTAAATACAAACCTTTAAAAAGTAAAAAAAAAAGTCTCAGAGGAAAGCACAGGTCAGGAAATGGCATCTAGTCTGCCCTAGGTAACATTTATAAGAAATGGAGAAGGTGATAGTTTGTGAAAGGCAAGTAAGATGAATTAGGGGAGTGGAGAAGAAAGAGTACCCAATGCCTGGAAAGTACCCGATGCTTAGAAAGAATAAGTGGACCTGAAATTAAATCAGTAGAAGATTCTAAGAGGATTTCCCAACAGCCGACAGGCAGATAGAAGAAATAGTTTCAAGTAGGTGGGCCTTACCTCTGGTATACCACAGGCTGTTACCTGGCCCTGAATTTCTAGAGAATATGATTTGAGTGATACTATCACCTCATATGTCTAGCAAAGTGACATATATGAAATTGCATGATATGCCTTTGTAAATCACCTAAAGTTGGTTTTGATATAAATCTTTGAATTTTATAATGAAAAAAACATATATGCTCTTAAAATGTGACAGTCAGTGAAAGTGTTACAGGTGGACACAGGTAACCAGGTTCTTGGTGATCTCTGACAAAGAATTGAACTGAACACACAGGGAGTTTATAGCAGAAAGAGAGAGAGTAGTTATTAAGCAATAGTACACTCCACAGAACATGGGGAGCGGGCCAACTCTGAGCAGAGATTGACTTCAAAGGCTGGAGGGATTCTATTCTTATAGGGCAGATCTTTCCTGGCTAGTTTCGGTGGGCTTTTATTGCACATGTACAAGTAGTTGTATTACTTTAAAGCTACTGTGCACGTGGTCTCCCATGATTTTCCTCCCATGACTGGCCACCAGAGAAGGGGGTCGCACAATGTTAATTTATTATAATGCTATTATGATGAAGCAGGGCTCATGTAGCATCTTCTGCACAGCGGCATTCATGATTCATCACAATTCAGTGCCTTTCCAGAAAGCAGGGACACCCGGTCTTAGAACAGGATCTCTGTCCTGTATCCATGTCTTTTATCTTAGCCCTGGGGCACCTCCGGAGTTCCCTCCTTCCTGACTATCTCCTGCCTCAAAAGTAGTAGGATTCAAAGATAAAATGTGATTTCTACCTTCAAAAAACTTAAACTCTAGTTTTACTTTTCCACTTACTCATTCAGAGTCAAATGCATTGTATTTAAAAACCTTGGAGGGGAAAAGCTCCAAAGTATTGAAGATTGGCTATAAAGTGACTTTGAAGTGAATGCACTCATGCACCAATTTTAAATTAAGTTTAGCTATTGTATTTACATTTCAATGATAATGATTTAAATATAAACAGGGCTCCATCTTCCTATTTCTCAGACAAATTGTGACTTTACCATCAAAAGCCCTGGTTTTGAAAATGTGGCAGATGTTGTGTGCCCTCTAGTGGCCACAGAGTATATCTTTTCATATTGTCATGAATTTCAGTGGTTTTCTCAAGAATGCATTTCACGTGTCAGACATTACTTTAACTAACAGCACATCTTAAACATTCCATTAATTCTCACATTATCTTAATTGCAGTAGTTCAAACTCAAATTATAACCCCTTGGAATATAGGAAAGTTTATCCTATATGATTCTAGGGGACACTGAGTTTCAAACCACAGAAAATTTTGTAAAAGTAACAGTAAGAGCCACACCCAATAAATGCAATACTCCCCCCAAAATAAAAATGGATTAAATTTACCTCAAAATCTTTGTATACACACGCACATACACACATATGGAGATAGAGAGAGAGACACACACACAGAAACAAGAAGAGAGAGAGAGAGACAGGAATTTTCAGGCATTAGCTCACATGGTCGTGGAGGCTGGCCAGTAGGAAATCCATAGGGCAGGCCATCAGGCTCTCACTCATAGTTAACAGTACAACCTGGGGTCTAACGTCTGCAGGGCAGGACGGAAGACTTGGAACTCAGGGAGTTTTATGCTGCAGCCTTAGACAGAATTCCTGAGTAAAGATCCTAGGGTCCCTATTTTGTCAGATATTAACAGACTACTAATAGTTATAACATGCCTGGTATATATTTTTCCATCCATTCTTTTTATTTTCTTTTAAATAAATGTTATTTTTACACCAGTTTTAGGTTCACAGTAAAATTGAGTGCAAAGTGTAGAGTTCCGATAGACGTCCGGTCTCCACACAAGCCCAGCCTTCCCCCAACTAGCCACGTCCCCCACCAGAGCAGTACCTTTGCTACAATTGATAAACTTACATTGAAACATTATTATCCCCATAAGCCCGAAGTTTATACTAGGGTACACTGTTGGTGTTATACATCCTATGGGTTTTAACAATGTATAATGACATGTAGCCACCAACACAGCATCATACAAGGTAGTTCACTGCCCTAAATAACCTCTGTGCTCCATTAATTTCTGCCTCCCTCTAATTCTGGCAACCACTGACCTTTTTATCCTCTACACAGTTTTGCTGTTTTTAGAATGTTGTATAGTTGGAGCCATACAGTAGGTCACCCTTTCTGATTGGCGTCTTCCATTCAGAAATATGTTCTTATGGCTTGCTAGCTCATTTCTTTGGGGTTTTTTTTTTTCTTTTCAGTTTTGACATTTATATTTTTTAGACACTTAAGGAATATACTTTTCACCTCAAAACATTTTAGATTTGTGTTTAGTTATGAACAATTTCCTTATTATTTAAATGGCTAAGCATATAAAGAATGATTTTAACCCTACAAGGCAATCACCAAAAGGGATTCTAGTAGGGTCTAGTTAATTAAACATGTGTTTTAAAAACAATAAATAGGATATATGTATGTTTTTAAGTGGTATGCTTGTGGTATGTAACAAATATGGATTTCTAAACCTTACATGATTTAAAAATCTAGACATTTTATACTCTTCCACTTTTTTTGATGTGCTAGTACAAGACTTTTTTTTTTTTTTTGACACACAACTTCTGAAACGTGTTGAAAAGTTAAAAGCTGATCCACGACATCTCCGTTACGTTGGAGTTGCCATGACCCCGACACAACCAAAGCCAGGATTAGACATGCCAGCTAGGGACTTAGAAGGTGGTGTTTAAAGTCTGAAACTTGCCTGGAGGTACTCTGTACCACTTTGTCGACTTTGTTGATTGAAAATGGTTTGTTTCTATTTCACCTGTTTCAAACCAGTCCAATTTTAGCTGCTTGACCGGTGGGGCATAACAGAGCATCCAGTGAACTCTCACCTTGGTGGTCAGGCTCTCAGGTGAAGCATGTTGCGAGTCTGAGAAAAGAGACTGAAAGCTCTGCCTAGAAATCTTCGTTCTTTCTTACATTTCTCTGTGCTTTTTTTTTTTTTTTACCTCCTGCTGCTTCTTTTTTTCTTTTTTTAAAGCTTTATATGAGTATACCCTGTGGAGTTTCATGAATTCTTTTCATTATCTGACTCTGTGCTTCAGGGTGTTGGAGCAGGATTCTTGAAGTGACCCTTGGTGGTATAATTAAATGATGGCTAAGGCTTTGTTGGGAAGAAAGGAAGATGAGGAAAGGGGGTACGATGCCAGGCTGGCTCCCCCCTGGCTGGATCCTCCCTCCCCACTGGATCCCCTAGGCTGGGCTCCTCCAGGCTAAATCCCCATCCCCACCCCCAGGCTTGCCTACAACTGAGTAATACTGTGACCCTTGACAGGAGGATAAACATATCCAGTTGGGAGTGGGTACATCTGGAGCTGAGGGAAATATCTCAATGGATGAAAAAGAGATTCAGACAAAAGGGAACTCAGTCACGAATTCTGTGCCTTGGCTGCTTTGGGCTGCTTTGGCAAAAATGGGAGTCACTAAGAAAAAATATGAGGCTTCTGGCCTGCCAAGTTACCAGCGCTGATTCTGTCTGTAAGGAGAAGGGTCATGATGAAAGCAGGGAGTAGAACAAATGTTTCTTTTGATCAGAGTGTTACCCTGCCTGACTGATGATCCCTAAATAGACAACACAGGCTTTGGATGTGGATGATGGAAAGGTGAGGAGTAAGAGATACCCCAAACCTAGGAACATTCAAAGAGTTCAAGCAGAAACGTGGATACTCTAATCTGTTAAGCTGGTGTAAGGCAGGGTTATATAAAAACACCCTGATGTGGGAATAGTATAAATCTACCCTTGTATACTGAACTGCATAATCCTAAGTGCACTAAAATGTTGAAAGTAAAAGCATCTTCAGAATTGATTACACAATGATAAAATGTGTTACAATCTCTTGCCTTTACCCAAGAAATGATCGATGTGATAAATAGGTCTCAAATGCTTGGGACTCTTGTGCCATCCTGCTGATGCGTAAAAGCACTTGAGAAAAACCTATCACAGACCCACTGGCCCAACGCATCCTACAGGGTGAAGCGACAGGAAAAATAGATTAAGAATATTCAAGGAAACAAAGGTACATTAAGATTAAAAGGGATAGAAAAATCCTCAGGACAATTCAACAGGGTGGGATAGTTCAGATCATCAATTTAAAATGCCATAAAATACGAAGTGCTGGATGGACTAACCCCTAAAATATTAATAGATTGCTAGAGAGTGGGTGGTACAGCTGCCCTACCTACTCCAAAAATTATAAAATTGTTTGTTCAGTTTATGCTAGTCAGGGTGAATTTTTAAAAATCTTATGGTGATCCCCCCCCGAAAGGGGCAAATCTTATAATCAGCACTGATTAAAACAATGTGAGTTAAAGTGAGTCAAAGAGATATGTCAGGTCCCAGGGTAGAGAGGGGGGTACCTTTCGGTAAATACGTTCTATATAGGTATTCCAGGCTACTGGCATTGGTTTCAGAATACATGGTAACATTCATAAAAATCAGGCCAGAGACATTAGCCATGTTCCTCAAACAACCAAAAATAAACTACTATTTCTGCCAGCTCAAAAACGGAATAAAAATTAATTGGTTTGTTTTGTTTCATAATTAGCCACCACTCACAAAGTTACCAGAATAAAAATGAAGCTGAATTTGAATGGGGTTTTGAACAGGGCATCTATCTTGGAGTGTCAAGGAGCCATTCCTCAGTGGATACTTTTGCTGTCACACAACCTCAATGATGCTCCAATGACGTAACTGTGAGCAACCCAACCACACTCACTCAGGCACTGGCCAGAAGCTTGTTACTACCTCCCAGTGGTAACCACTGAGATGTGCCTTTCAGTCCTTTGGTAGGTAATTGGATAAAGAAGAAGTGATTATATATATATATATATATATACACACACACACATGAATACTACTCAGCCATAACAAAAGATATACTGCCATTTGCAACAACATGGATAGATCTTGAGAACATCATGCTAAGCAAAATAAGTCAGACAGAAAAAGTCAAGAAACATATGATTTCATTCATATGTGTGATATAAAACTGAAAGCAACAAATAAACAGATAAAACAAACAAACAAAAACGTATAAACACAGACAAGGGTATGGTGGTTACCGGAAGGAAGGGAACTGGAGAGAGGTAGTAAAGGGAAAGGGAAAGGGAAGTCGAATGTGTGGTGATGGAATTGTTGACTTTGGATGGGCCTACAATGCAATATACAGATGATGCATCATAGAATTGCATGCTTGAAACCTATATAATTTTATTAACCAATGTCACGCCAATAAATTTAAAATTAAAAAGTAGACATTTTTCTAAATCAGTTCCCAGTTATAGTCTCTTTGACAAGTAACTGTTGGCATATTATTGTGCTTTACCTAAGCCAGTTTTTATTATAGAAGGCGCAAAATTATTTTGAGATTGGAAATTTTCATCATGGTATGCAAAAACAACATTCTAACAGAAGGAAAATACTCATAAAATAGAAATGGTATATTCAAGTCCATGAGATTGGGAATTGTGCAAAACATAAAAGGTGTTTCCTTGACTTTGGCTCTTCATTAAGTCTGCCTGAGGAGTTACCTAACCCCCTATTTGAATGGGCCCCTCCCTGTGATCAGTTTTCAGAGGACATCTGACAAGCAGCATGGTTTAAAAATCATAGTCCTGGGCTGGAAGGATGGCACTCAGTCTGGATGGCATTGTGACAGGTAATGGATCATACTTTGAATAAAGAAGGTAAAGATAAATCTGCTCAATGGATTGAATTAAAAATTGTTTCTTGTGGCAAAGAGGAATTAGATCATAAAAATATGACATAGATTTTTATAGAGTCTTGAGTAATAGCCAATGAACTAGAAGTATGGTTCAAAAAATAAGTCTATTTTCCTAATAAGCTTTTTAGAATTATTGTGTTTTTAAACTTTGTGCACATTGAATTTTGATGTAAAAATTAAAAAAGTACTGTACTATGTATACTTAATGTATCCTAACAAAAATGTTTTAATCAATCACAAAGGTATGTCATCACACCTACAAAAATGGTTTCCCTTTCTTCCTTGTTAAGTCTTCTTTCTCCTAAATGTGTCTCAGTAAATTTCAAGGGAGGGGTGGATAAAAAAAAAGAAAGAAAGAAAAGAAAAGAAAAGAATTTCCCTTGCCTTCTCTATTGCTCCATTATTTTTTAATGGAAATAGACCAAATATATCTCTAAATAAAAGAAAATAAGCCCCCAGTAATTTGACTCTGCTTGTGACATCATAGTTGACACTGTAAAATAAAAGAGAAAGAGAAAAATGAGGAATTCACAAAGGGCACTATTGTAGGTGGTTATTAATCATTAGAGCAAATAGAATTTGAAAGGCTTTATACTAATTTAGGAAATGTCATGCTGGTGATAATTGCAGCAGATTGCTCTGTTTTGACACCTAGTGTTCATTGAGAACTGTAAGAAAATTTTGACTATGGACCTGGGCAGGACATCAAGTTAGGCCAAGCAGCTGTGTGGGTGTTCTTACTCAATGAGTTCCTAAAAAAAAAAATAGGTCATATACTTGGCAAATACACATAAGTCATAGCAATTAAACACCAAGAATGACACTTGTTTGGATGAACATCTGTTTTTAAAAGTATTCTTTCCACAAATCAATAATACAAGATACGGGACCATATAAAATGTAATGATTGTACTTAGTTTCACTGAGTGCCCAATCGACAATTGGCACAGTAGAGATGAATGTGGCAATTGAAACATTTTACAGATGTCTATTTAGATACAGATGTATCAATAGATCATTTGCACAGGGAAGGGAGAGCACACACAGACTCCTAAGTCAGCTCTAAGGCAGACCCAAAAAGCAATACCAGGGCATCAAGCTTTTACTCAAAAATTTATACCTATAGAAAGTCTTTGTGCTATATTGCCTTTTGTTCAATATATGGCCTAGTCAAAACTTATTTATATTGAAATTAAATGGCATGACTTTTTATATTCTTTGTAAATAGAATGGCATTTCTCAACATATCAAAAACTGGTTAAGGTTAATATTTGACTAGGAATTAAAAGGAAAAAGAAGCACAAATCCTCTGGGCTTATGGCAATGTCTGCACTCCTGAATCTTAGCATATCAGATAGAGAACTGCTTCCTCTCTTGCTAAAAAAGCATTGTCATCATCCCTTCCTCCATTTCCATGACAATATTAGATATATAAATTTATGAAAAAATTTTCAAATGTCAGTTCTGTTCAGTCTAATGGTGTTTCAACATCTGCCCCAATTTTTTCAGTGGGGTCACAAATACTACTCTTGCTGTGGCAGACTCAGTTAAAATTTAACTGGGAAAAGTTGTTGAATATTCGGATGTAATTAGGAATATATTACAGTTTGCCTATAGGTAAAGATTTGAGGGCAATGCATTACATTGTATTTCTCTTTAGGTATAAATTGGTCTAGAGCATCACTGCAGTGTTAAAAGATTTTCTTCTTTTTTCCTCAGGAACAAATCCGTAGATTAGGAAATGTTATACTTTCATGTGCTTGGACCATATAAAAAGACATACTGTGTGTTAGTTAAAGGCTTGCCATTACCTAAAATGTATATATTCCTAAAAACTTTAGGTATATTTAACATTTGGGGTACGTGGTTCTGTTATAAATGGGACTATTTGAAAAAAAAAGACTGTTTAAAAGTGTGAGACTGTTGGCTTTTAAATACAGAGATCTTCAAAGAAGAAACATTTTGGAAATAAGGAAAGTTTATATTTTCAGCAGTGACTTACAGGGTGTTGTTTTTTCCTCTTTAACTGAGAACAGCAAAGGTGACTGAGTGAGTGCCGTAGGAAAAACTTCCTAATAGAGCCCTGTCTCACAACGAAACTAATTCTTAGTTTCAGATCTCACTTTGCCTAGTTCAATATTTCTCTATTCATCAAAGAATAGCTTTGAATAACTTGATTTATTAGCATTATGAAAAGATTTTTCCTTTAACCTTTTTTAATTTATACTAAGAATAGTAAAAGAAATAGCTGTTTAATCCTTTTTAAAAGAAATGTCATTATTTCTCTTCAAAATATTTTATATATGACTCAACCATAAATCATCATGTCCAATGAACAGATGAATACTGTTATGGGTAATCAAGAACAGTTTCAGATCCAAAAATTACAAATAAATATTTTATGTGTAAGGGTTATGTTACGTGGATCATAGATAAGAGAATGTCATTAATTTTCACATCTTCCTCAACATCTGGAAAAGCTGTACTCTAAACCCTCACTCAAGGAGTACCTTGGTTGAGAAGCTGACCTTATTCTTGCGGCTAATTGTTCCCTCTATGATTATTTCATAGTACTCTGTAGATTACTTTGCATTGTTTATGTCTGATTTAGTTTAACTCCTGTCTAGACTGTGAGCTCCTTCAGATCAATGGCCCTATTTTACTCTTGTGTGTATATTTAACACCCGTTAATTGATTTTGTCACTTGACAAATGTTTAATGAAGGTTTTTTATGTGTCAGACACTGTGTTAGGCACTAAGTTCAAAATAGTGTTGAAAATATGATGGTTCTCCTCTTTCTAAAGTTTTATTCCGGTGAAGAAGACAGGCATAACATGTGTTTGTTTGACTCTTGTTAACATCTGATAAGTGTTAAGATGAAAATGTATGTGATGCTGTGATAGTGATAAATAGGCAGATGTAAGCTAGTAAAAGGTTAAGCCTGAGCTGACATCTATAGCATAAGAATAAGTTAACTAATCACAAATGATGGCAGAGGAATACGGAGAAGAATTTTAGGAATTGAGAAAGTACAGGACAACGTTGTATGGTGAGAGCAAACACAGACAGTTGAAGGAGCTGTTCCCAGGGCAGTCACAGCACGAAATGAAGGTTTGGAGATGAGATGCTGAAGAAGGGGGCAAGGCTAAGCCACTTAAGGGTCTCATTGGTCATGTTAATGATCTCCCACATTACCTTCAGAGCAGTAATAAATCACTAAAGTGCCAGAATGAGGCAGTGATTTAATGAGATGTGCCTTCACCCTAGATTTCACACGTAGTGATAGCTGTAGGGGGAAAACCAGATTGGAGTAGAGCAGGAATGGATGGGAGAAGCCAGTGAATACAGACCTTAGACCAAGGCTTACAGGATCAGTGAATTGTTATAACATCTTTAGATAATCTGAGTGGTTTATCGTCACAGATTTTCATAGCCAAGTGAGAAGAATCTCAGTGGGGACCAAAAAGGACTGCATCTGAATTTTTTTAGCTTTTAAGTAATTCCTTGAGATTTGGGTAGTCAACAGAATTTGAAGAAGTGATAATGATTGTTTAAAAAGATTATTTTGAGACCATTAATTTAAATTTCATTAATAGGTGTATAGATATGTACTGTTTATCCATCTTTTAAAAGGTGCTCTGTGTGTCCATTTGTTTTGTATATGGTGAGACTGAATATACAAATAGACAGTGACCAGGGCATATATCAGATAGAACCCTGACCCACAACCTGCAAACAGCTGAGGAAACCAATCCATCATGTAGAGTAACCAGCCCAGGAACCCAACGTGCAGTGTATAAACATGTAGAAGTCAGAACGCAATCTCTAGTAATAATCCAAGAGCCAAATGATAACAATCTGGCCAAAGAAGACTAGAGTTAATTAATTACTGAAAGCTTCCATAACTTTTGTACCAGCTTTCAACTTACTACCAACTAGAAAATGCAATTATGTATCCCTAACCAATCACATAAGATGCCGGGCTTTTACTTAGCCTATATAGAGCTTCTCTCTGTCAATGCCTACTACTCAGGGTATATATGAAGCTTTTCATTGAATTTATACCTCTACCTGCTGCTGAATCTGTCAAACCCTCAAGTGATGACAGCTGACTTCCCTGCTATAATTGAATCTGAATAAGTAAGCTTTGGTTCTTCTCCTTTGGTTGGTCTTCATGTATTTCCACAATAGACTCTATGTAGTATAAAGCTCTGTCATAGAGCTAAATGTCCATTTGCTACTTCTAGCTATAGACCCACTTAATCAGGATCTGAGATAGTGAGTGGATGAGTGACTGTTTTTGAATTAATATGTATGTGAGATGAACAGAGTATTGTGAGTAGAAGGTTGGTCATCTTCATTCATTGGGTTCATTTATGTTGAGTGTCCACAAAGAGGAACCATTTAAGTCCTTTTTGATTAGTAGAGGATAAACCAATAATCCACATCCTCATAGAGCTTACATTACAGGAAGGAAATGGACAATAAAAAATTACTATAATAAGTTTATGATAATTTTAGAAGATGGAAAGTGGCATTTAAAAACAAAGGTAAAAAGGTGTTAGGGGTCTGAGAGGGCAGAAAGTTAAATACATGGTCGGGAAAAGGCACCTATTTAGGAAAGGGATAGTTGAGCAGAAACTT
The DNA here is from genome assembly GCA_004026765.1 of Micronycteris hirsuta. Lineage (NCBI taxonomy): Eukaryota > Metazoa > Chordata > Mammalia > Chiroptera > Phyllostomidae > Micronycteris > Micronycteris hirsuta. Next base: position 13,236 of record PVJI01023914.1, read on the forward strand.
GAAGAAGAGGATGAAGAGTGAAGTAAGCATCTTTTTAAGTGGAGAAGAGCTAACATGGGGGACCTGAGATGGGAAGGTGCCTGGTATGTTCGAGAAATAATGGAGATGTGAAAGTGGCTGGAGCTGAGTCAGTGAAGGGGAAGAAGAGCTAATGAAGCCAGAAGGTGCTGGGCTCAGGCAGCGGGAGGGAGGCAAAGCTCTCAGGCTGTCATTAGAATGTTTGCTTTTAATCTGAGTCCAGGGGGCAGTGCAATTGCAGAGTTCTGAGCAGAGGAATGGCATGGCGCATTTTAAAAAGTCCTCTGCAGCTGCCCTGAAAATAGATGAGAGAGAGATAGAGAGAGAGAGAGAGAGAGAGAGAGAAAGAGAGAACGAGTGGCTTAAGAGTACAGTTTTGTATTTTGTTTAAATATTAGTGTGGTCAATAAGATAGACATTCACACAGAGGCTGAAAACATAACTAGACAATTCTGGAAACACCAGTTCCAGAGGCGTTAGGGGCCTGGAACTCTTACAGTTTCTCTTCCTGTCACCTTCTTCTTATTCCATCCAACTAGTGACCAGGCCAAGCCAAGATACCCCTTTTTTCTAAGCTTGACTACTCTAGAAATTGAGTGAGCCTGAAAAAGGACACATGGCCACAAATAAACATATTAAAGTAAAACATTCCAATAACCCCCCCAAAACAAAGCCCAGTTTACTAATCAGGTGATGCTTGCACACACCCTATAATTTTCATTCTATGTGACAATTATATCTGATATTGCCCTACCATAAATATTGAGCCAGAGGCATCGAGAAAGAGTGAAAATCATCAGTGGAAATTGTGATAACCACTTATTTGTAAGAGGAGAAAAATAATTTAAAATTTAACATCAGTTTTAAGCTCCAAGGAATTTGCTCCCTCAGACTCTTGTCCAGGGCCTGTGGAGCCCAGAAAATCCCAGTAGTTTCAGGTTAAAGGGATACATAAAGGGAAGGTATTGGACTGACACCAATAGAAAAAGCCAACACACATGCAAAGAATGCTGACCTGTGTCTAAATGAAAACCAGAAAAAGCATGGTTCAGAAGAATTTATTACCTGAAAATTCAATCTGCTTTCTCACTAATCTCATGTGAAGACAAATTTGAGATGGAGAAATGTGTGATGGCTTACATTTTGGCATCAGGATGTTATTGTGCTTCTTTGTATTTTCACTGAAAAGAAAAATGTAGGAATTCAGAAAGAATGCATGTTCATCTAACCTAGTTACAGCCCACTGCCAAGGCATTCTTTTCCAACCGTAAATGTTTTCTGATGATTGAGGAATATTCTATGAGGCTAACCCCTTTAGATACTCAAATTAAATGAGCAAAGAGACATTTTCTCTATTTTTTCTGATATCAATTTATCAACACACTTGTGGAACACAAAATTGCCATTATCATTTTTGTTTTTTTCCCACCAAAACATTTAGCAACACTAAAATTATTTAATTAAGATTCAAGTGCTCATGGATTTCAACAAAACACTGTATAAAAATTAAAATAGATGTTATAAATAATCTTCTACCAATTAAACCCATGTAATAATGTAAGTGAAAACCTATTAAAGTGAGCTCCAAGGGATTAAAAAATTCTGTATTAAAATTATTGCTTAAAATAATTCAACTCTTAAATAGAATTTACAAATCTTATTGTCTTTCTGTCTTTGTTTTAAGACCTTATATTGGAAACAGTATTAAACACACAAATAGAGACTCAAGGTATCATTAAAAGAATCTGAAATTATTTCCCATTATATTGCATAGAATGCATCTATTCTTTCTTTTTTATTAACCTAATACTGTCAATGGAATATGGCTTCCAGAATGGAGACCACATTTCTAAACCTGTCTTGCAGTCAAGTGTGTCTATGCAACTATATTTCACTAGTCATTTAAACCAATATTTTGGTTGTCTCTGTCTCCTAGCAGAAATTATATCATCACTAATACAAATTATATCATCGCTAATACATATTATGAACAAATTATATCATCACTAATACACATTATTTACACTTGTGTAGCTGCAAGTAGAGATATAAGAATAAGTATGCTATATTTGAGGACATATGGAATGTAGCATCAATGTGTCTGACTTCAAGTCCCACTGTAGTCACTTTCAGTAGCTACTTATTTATGGCAAATCAGTTAACTTCCACATCTGTGGCTTTCTGATCTGTAAAATGACGATAGTAAAACTGATCTCATAGTGTTGATGGGAGTGAAAATGTCTTATAAGGTGAATCACTCTAGAAATCTTAGTTACTATATTACATGCCTATCTTAAATCTATAAATAAACAGATAAAGCATAAATTCTCCTCATTTATGTCAACTTTATACTGAAAATGTATATCTTACTGGTGATCTGAAACTGATACTCTTTTGGGGGGTCTTCTTTGTTTGTTATTAATTGATTGGCCAAGCTACCCCCTTTCTCTAAGTTTGACTACTCTAGAAATTGAGTGAGCCTGAAAAAGGACACATGGCCACAAATAAATATTAAAGCAAAACATTCCAATAATATCCCCAAATTCAAAGCCCAGTTTACTAATCAGATGATGCTTGCACATACTCTATAATTTGAGAAAAATGAGTGTGGTTTCTTTTTCAGTGCCTAGTCAATAAGTAACAAGAAACACAGGCCTGCACTCAGTCTTCTACGATGTGCATATGAGGTGGCGGGAGAAACTGGATTGTGCCGAGCTCGTGGTGAGATTCTTCTGTGCTGCCATCACTGTTATAAGCAATATACCTGCAAATGTTGACCCATGCATCTCAATTTTGTGTCATGTCTGGAGAGTATCAGATTGAGGTAAGGTTCATTTACCCAAGAAACCAGAATCTAATCAAAATCAAGGTAGTTTCCCTTAGTCCTTTAAGGCCTTCATGGGGGCTCCCCATTGCCAGTCACTATCCAATGGAGACAAGGTCTTGCCATATCCAAAAACCTCAGTACTTGACATTGTATTATTCTTTCATACTGTGGACTTATACCCCTATTGTAAAAACAATGTGCATAGTAAATTAAGTGTTTCTGTTTAGGAAAACATTTGTTCTGAGCTCTTTTGGGTTTTAAAAGAAGCACAGCATCAAAGAAGTCTTGTCCTCATGGGTGAGAAAGGGGTGAGGCGGGGGAGAGCAACTGGTGAAAATTGGAACACCTGTAATAGAACAACAATAAAAAAAAAAGAAGAAGAATGTACTCCAACTAATCCCAAAGAGCTGGTCTCCTTCCAGAGTCCCAGCCTACTTTCCCCTGTATTTTCATATTCTTACACATATGTACTTGTGCAAACATTTGTGTCAGCCCCTGTATACATTACATTAGTGACATGTCAAAATATGTCACTACTGGCTATGTACATTAATGAAAATGTTTCTATCTAATCTCATTTTCTTTGTACATATATGCATAATCCCTTTTGATCGATCCTACTAATTGACTTAAGACTCATTAAAAAGTTTAATTTCCTAAATTGGATCACACATATAAATGAATCTACTAATCATCTCTCAATCTTCTATGAAATGGAAGTAGATAATCATGAAAACACAGAAGTAATTTCTCTTTAAGTTTGGAGTTCATTTTCTTTACTTAATGTCCACATATGCATTTTTAAAAAACATTGGGATGTCATAGTATTTTATTTCAAACTTACTAAAAAAAAAAGTAACCATGAAAACCTAACTCAGAAGAAGCTCAGGATTCATCTTTCCTTTACTCTTTCCTGGAGCTCAAGTGCCACACACTGATGCTGGGAGGTGGACAAGGTCCTCTGAGGTACAGAACATCTCATGGGGAAGAATGTAGCAAAGAACACATATCACATCAGTGCAGTGGTTGTGCACTGCCCTGGGCTCATAATAGCAATGCAGGCATGAGTGAGCAATGGGGCATCAAGCAGGGAAAGAGAGGTGACTTTCTCATGACCTCCACCCCCTTACACAGATCAATTATTTAAGATACTTGTGTTATTGAACAAAGGAGTCCTCCTAAAACAGACTTACATGCTGATCCAAACAAACAGACTGAAAAAATGCACTGGGATCAAGAGGTGAAAATGGAAAGCTGTTATTCATTATTAAGCTTCATAAAGATATTTAAATATATATAAAAAGATGAAATATCCTTCTGTAAATTTACTGTGTTTGGAGTTCCAACTTTTATAGGTTGGATGGTGGAGTGTCAATAAAGCTAATTAAACATTTCCATAAACCACAGAACTGGAATGGACTTGGAGGAATCGTCTGTTGACATTTAAGCATCTACAGTGCAAAGTGGAAAGCAAGATTTGCATCCAACAATGCCACCTGGTTGGTCCAGCAGGCTTTATAACCTGGCAAATTGTTCTTCTGCAATAGCACATATTTATGAAAGTGGGTGGATATTGTCAGTTTTAAAATCAACCACCTTTTTTCTCATCTCCCTTGCACTGGAATAGCTCCACTGTAACAGATGTTTCCCTCCTTAGTGCTTGGGTAAAACTGCATGTATCTTGACACAGGCAGGCAGCACTTGGCTTTGGAACATTTAGTCTTCCATCAGGTTATTCCCTCAGTTTCAGTCATTGGCTTAAATAGGACTGTTTCTTCCAAGCTCAACAACATAATATCCAACACTATTTCTCCATTAGTCACCTGGTTCCACACTCCAAAATGCAATTCAGACTTGGAAACAAGTGTGTATCCATGACCTTTTAGGTCTAACATGGTCTGGTGGAAAGCATATTGGAAGAGTGTTAGTTTCACCAACTTGCTAGGTGACCTTTGACAAATTACTTGACCCCAATGTGCTTCATTTTCTTTTTTTGCACAGAGAACATGGGGGCAATAATATATATCTTCCTGCCATACGAGATTTTGTAAAGTTAAACTGAAATAGCTGTTTGTTTACATTCTATTTTGACATGTTGATGCTGAAATGACCTCCCTTTCTGTGCTGGTAGAAATATGTCACCACATTTATAATAAAAATTGCTGAAAAGGGATTTGGTAGAAACAAAATTCACTCCCCCTTTACCCTCTAGAACACATTTATTCCATTAAAGATGATGCATGCTTGGTATGTTTTAAAAATGGTAAAAGCACAAGATTAAGAATTGAGGCCTAGATCGAAGTTCTGGCACAGCTATTTAAAAGGTCTGTGCTTCATTTCCGGAGACTCTGTGTTACCTAGCTCCATACATCTGTGCTCACTATGCCTTTCCACCTATATGTAGCCCATTCCAATATAAGAGGCCATCTTGGCAGAGGTAAGGAGCATTTTAACAACCAAAGGCATATTTTTACTCCCTAAATACGGTGACTCATAGACATCTGCTGGGCCTCCACTTTGTTCAATTTGTCTACCTCCTTTTTCTTGGATCAGCTGTTTATTCCACTCCACCAATCCCCTTCAGGGAAAGCGATCAGTGAATGAGCAATCCGACCTCTCGGACACCGAAGAACTGTGAGCTTAGTTTTAGGAAATTTGCATGAGAGCTCCAAAAAAACTCCAAAGACAAGGCAATTCCTCCCCTCTTCCCAAGAGATCGGGTGTTCCCACGTGAGTCGGAACCTTGTGAGGGTGTCGGGGACCAGATCCCGTGATGCAAGGGCCTTGAAACACCTAGGATACTTTCTCGCTCATCTAGGGGACGCAAAGGTTGGTCGCCTAGCATTAACGAGCATATCATTTAGAAGAACCCCCAAAAAATAAGCGGGAGCAGGAGATTTAGATATCCCAATTCTCCTCTCTCGACTGTTCTCACCAACATCACATCTTAAGACCCACTACACATCAGTTAATAGGATAGGATTTCAGCTTGGTGGAGTTGGGAAGGACCGCTGATCAAAGGAAATAATAATTTTTAATAACAATGGGATCCAGCTTATCTAAAGAACAGGAAACTTACTTACGAATACTTCAGCAACTTCTAAGGGGAGCGGGACATAAAGTTAAAGAGTCCCGTCTCCTTAAGCTTATGCAAACAATTAAGAAATATTTTTCCTCTTTCCCTGACCAAGGGACTCTAGACATAGAGGTTTGGGAGGTGGTCGGTGAGAAATTACATTTTTTACAAAATAGCGGTGCTCCTATTGGGACTAAAAATTTAACAACCTTAGGTTTAGTCAAGACTGCTCTTTTACCCATTTGGACTAGGAAATTAGATATGACTGAAGAAAAAGATCAGGATTCTAGCTCAGAGGAAGAAATTGCCCATAAAGTAGCCGAGAAGCCATTTACAAAGGTCCTGCCCTCAGCCCCGCCGGAGGAGAAATCTCATAACCCGCGTTCATCGCCCCAGCTCTGGGAGCGCTCCTTCTGGCGAATCGATACACCAGGACAGTCAGAAGATTTAGACAGATATCCTGTTAAGGCCATGTGCCAGTGCATCCAGGAAGCAGCTGAGGCTGGAGATTTAGATGTTCTGACAGTCTACCCCATCATGGTAAAGGGTCAAAGAAGAGTCCATGAACCCCTTCCTTTTTCTTTTTATAATGACCTAAAAAGAAGCATTAAGGAAAACGGTCTTAACTCTCCTTGTACCATTGGGTTGTTACAAGCCATAACAGACAGCTATCAGATGGCTCCATGTGATTGGATTGCCTTAGCTAGGATAGTTTTGACCCCAGGCCAGTACACAGTTTGGTTTGCGGAGTATTCTCAAAGAGCCAACCGCCAAGCAGCTGAGAACATGCAGATTAACAGCCTGGTTATTCTCCCCATGCTAATGGGATCCAGCGAATTTGCCACCGCCACAGCTCAGGCCAGACTCGACCCCCTTGCTTATAGTCAAAGCGCGTACATCGCCCTCAGGGCCATGAGGGTCGTACCCGATTCCCAGGCCTGGGAAGCTTTCTCCTTTACCAACATTTGCCAAGGTGCATCGGAAGCTTATCTAAATTTCATAGATCGCCTCCAGGAAGCCATCAAGAGGCAAATAGATAACGAGAGAGCCGCTCAAACCATTCTGTTACAGCTAGCCTATGAAAATGCAAACAGTGATTGCAAAGCGATAATAGGACCCCTAAGAGCTACCACTTGAGAAATCAGTGAATTTACTAAGGCTTGCCAAAATGTAGGCACTAGGCGATACGAGGCCTCGCTTCTAGCCTCGGATATTAGGGACAATCCCAGATGCTACAACTGTGGAGGGAGAAACAAATCTCTTTAGAATGGACTGCCCCTCCCCTTTGAAAGGGGGGAAGGGCAGTGCCAAACTCCCTCCGGAGAATTGTCCATGCTGTCAAAAAGGCAAACACTGGGCAAAGGATTGTCACTCTAAATTTGACATAAATGGCCAGCCAGTTCAGGGAAACTCCCAGAGGGACGCGTGCTCCTGCGTCCCCAATCCCAGACGGAGCCTTCAGAACACCAATCAGTACAAGGAAACTCAGGGAAACGTACAGTTTCCAGCCTTCACGCAGCCACTCAAGGGAGTGCAGGACTGGACTTGGTCACCACCGACCAACTTATCTTAAAAGAGCAAGACCAAACAACCATAGCTCCCACTGGTGTCTGGGGGCCTTTGCCCACAGGCATTGTCGGCTTAATTTTAGGAAGATCTAGTGTTACTACTAAAGGCATTTTTGTTTTACCAGGAATAGTCGATTCAGACTATCAAGGGGAAATTAAAATCATGCTTAAGGCTTCTGGATATCATGTTATTCCTGCCCAGACACATATCTCTCAGTTGCTCCTCCTTCCCTACGTAATACCAAAAACTCAGGATGTAGTGAGAGGGGAAGGAAATTTTGGCAGCACGAACGACCAATCGGTCTTCTGGACAGAATAGATTAGGTTGAATAAGCCAATTTTGCAAATAAAAATAAAAGATAAGACTTTTCATGGCCTTATAGATACGGGGGCTGACATATCTGTTGTTTCAAACCAATTCTGGCCCCCAGGATGGCCTGTAACAGACAGCAGTACATCAATCACTGGTGTTGGGGGGATTTCCCAACTGCAGATCAGTGTATGGTCTCTTAGATGCTATGGACCAGAGGGACAGGTAGGAAAAATTTGACCCTATGACTTGCCGATGCCCCTTAATATTTGGGGACGTGACCGTCTTACTCAGCGGGGAATGCAAATCTCACTGCCGCATTTTCCCTTGCGGCCGCTGCTCTTATATCTCCCCTATCGCTCACTTGGCTCTCCGACAGGCCGATATGGGTTGATCGGTGGCCACTTAAAGGAGAGCGGCTAGAACAGATGTGTGTTCTAGTCAAACAGCAGCTAGACGCAGCACACATTGAACCTTCTAACAGCGCGTGGAACACGCCTATTTTTGTAGTACCAAAGAAATCTGGAAAATGGACTTATTCATGATCTAAGGAAAATCAATGAATCCCTTCAGCCGATGGGCCCCCTACAGCCAAGAATTCCAAATCTGGCCTGCATTCCAAAAGACTGGCCACTTTTAATCATTGACCTGAAAGACTGCTTTTTCACGATTCCTTTAGCAAAGAAAGACAGGGAGCGATTTGCATTCTCCCTTCCGGTTGCTAACAATGCTCAACCTTTACAAAGGTTTCAATGGAAGGTCTTGCCTCAGGGAATGCTTAACAGTCCGACTATTTGCCAGCATTACCTACACACAGTCCTTCAGCCAGTAAGGAATCAGTTCCCTGATGCCATTATCTATCATTACATGGACGACATCTTGGTCGCAGCTCCCTCCCCAGACATTTTAGCAACAACTGCTTCCTTTCTTAAACATTCCATAAACTCTGCTGGGCTAATAATTTCCTCAGAAAAGATCCAATATTCAGAACCTTGGAAATATCTAGGATATATACTATTTAACAAAACAATCAGACCCCAAGCGCTGCAAATTGACCCGCCCAAAGATTTAACTCTTAATCAACTCCAGCAACTCCTTGGAGCAATAAACTGGGTGCGGCCCAGCCTAGGGATCTCTACTCAACAACTAACTCATTTATTTGATACCCTCAAAGGGGAACCCGATCTTAACTCCCCCAGAAAACTTTCCACGAAGGCTTTGCAAGAGTTAGCCATAGTAAACCAGCATATTCAGCAACGACAACTTACTAGGATTGACCCTCAGTTTCCCGTTCGGCTGTTTTGTTTCCCAACTTTAGGCACACCAACGGGTCTCATAGTGTTACGGGAAAATGAAGCGACCAAACTCCTGGTGAGAGGTATAAGTCACAGACCCTTTATTACACATGCGGACCCTAGGGAGAAATCTCCAAATCTAGGGCCCTGAGCAGAGGCATGAGCTGGCATATATACTCTTCAGAGATGTATGGCTTACGTAGCACTTCAGGAGTTATGTTACAAGCAAGTCTAAAAAAGTAAAACCTGGTTACAAAAAATAGATCAGTGAGATTGTCTCAGAAATGCAGATTCCCCTATCTGCATTCCTAGATAACACTTAGTGAGAAAGGTTTACAACTTCCTGCCAGACATCATGCAGATTCCCTCATCTGCATTCCTAGATAACACTTAAACTGTTTGACTAAAGCTGCTGGGCACAAAGGGTTATTTACAGATTACAATCTCACTAACAT
>PVJI01023915.1:0-22775 GCA_004026765.1 Micronycteris hirsuta
TGTCTCTGAGGTTCCTGAGTCCCTCCTCATTTTTTTGAATTCTTGTTTCTTCCTTCTGGTCCACCCCATTGGTTTGAGATCCAACTTCCTTTTTTTCCCTATTGGTTCCCTGTAAATCTTCCTCCATTATCCTTATCGTATTCTTCATTTGTTCAATTATTTGCGTCCACCTTTCTTCCAGTTTTGTTAGCATTTTAATCACTAGCATTTTGAACTGAGTATCTGATAGGTTGACTATGTCATCATCCATTATTTGTAATTTGTTCTGATCTTTCATTTTGGCCATTTTCATTCTTTTTTATCCTGGTGCACTTGTTGGCTCGCCAGTGCTATTGCCGGCAACCTGGGTCACTTTTGGGTGACGTTGCCTCTGGGGGCGGGGCCTGGGAGGAAGCAACGGCGGCTGCCGTTCACCACGGCTCCCGTCACCCCTCCGCTCCCGGTTTCCCCACCGCCTTTTCCGCCAGACTCGATTCTGCTGGATCCCTCTGGCCTCTCTCCGGCAGCATCACCGGCTTACGGGATTCACCCGTTGTACGGGGACGCGCCCTGTTCAGGTGCTGACGGTGTGAGTCCCTCCATGAGAGCTGCCTCTCACTCCGTTCCTCCACCTGGTTCTGCCCTGCTTACCGGCCTGGATGTTCGTCCTCTCCAACCTCCTGGGTGTCGGACTTCCCTTCAGTTCTTTTCTGTCGGTTCTGGTTGTTTAATTTTTCGCTACTGCGTTAGTTGTTGAGACACTCTGGATGTGCGGGCGGCGAGTGCGTCCACCTACGCCGCCATCTTGGCGGAAGTCCTAAGATATTTTTGAATAATGAAATGCATGTGTATGACAGAGACTCACTCTCATATCTTATCATGAAAGCTTTGAGTAGAAAGATGAAATACATTAGTCCCCTCTTATCCACGGTTTGGCTTTGTGTGGTTTCAGGTACTTTGGTCAAGTCTGGTCCAGAAATATTAAGTGGAAAATTCCAGACATAAGCCATTCATAACTTTTAAATTGCATGCTTTTCTGAGTAGTGAGATGAACTCTCACTGTCCTGTTTTATCCCACCTGGGACTTGAGTCATCCCTTTGTCCAGCATATCCACCTCACTTCCTGCGGTCTCATCTCAGAGGCATTGTATAATCTCCCATCATCACAAGAATAAGGGTGAGTATTGTACACTAAGATTTTTTTTGAGAGAGAGAGACCACATTCACATAACTTTATTATGGTGTATCATTATAATTGTTCTATTTTGTTATTGGTTACTGTTGTTAATCTCTTACTGTGCCTAATTCATAAATTAAACTTTATCATAGAGATGTATATATAGGAAAAGACATATTATATAGAGTCACATTTTATTTTGTTATGCTTTGTGGATATTGCAGGGTTTTTTTACAGATCGAAGGTTTGTGGCAACTGTGCATTGAGCAAGTCTATCGGAGGTATTTTCTAACAGCATTTGTTCACTTTGTGTCTTTGTGCCATATTTTGGTAATGTTCACGGTATTTCAAACTTTTTCATTATTACTACACTTGTTATGGTGATCTGTGATCAGTGGTCTTTGATATTACCACTGTAATTGTTCGGGGCACCGCGAACCACACCCAATCAGATGGCAAACCCAGCAGGTGGATGTTGTGTGTGTTCTGACTGTTCCACCAACCAGTCGTTTCCTTGCCCCTCTTCCTCTCCTGGGGCCTCCCTATTCCCTGAGACAGAAAAATATTGAAATTGGGCCTATTAATTACCCTGCAGTGGCCTCTAAGTGTTTGAGTGAAAGGAAGAGTCACACATCTCTCACTTTAAGTCAGAAGCTAGAAATGATTGTGCTTGGTGAGGAAAGCATGTCAAAAGCTGAGTTCAGGAAAAAGTTAGCCACATTGTAAACACAGAGGAAAAGTTATTGAAAGAAATGGAAAGCACTACTCTGAACATATAATGATAAGGAAGTAAAACAGCCTTATTGCTGATACGAAAAACGTTTTAGTGACCTGGATAGAAGATTAAACCAACCACAACATTCCCTTAAATCAAAGCCTAATGCAGAGCAATTCTTTGAAGACTGAGAGCAGTGAGGAAGCTGCAAAAGAAACGTTTGAGGCTGGCAGAGGTTTGTTCATGAGGTGTAGGGAAAGAAGCAGTCCCCATAATCTAAAAGAGCAAGGTGAAGGAACAATGCTGATGGAGGTGTTGCAGCAAGTTATGCAGAAGATCTAGCTACGCTGAACAACAGCTTTTTAAAAAAATATTTTATTTATTTATTTTTAGAGAGAGGGGAAGGGAAGGAGAGAGGAAGAAATATCGATGTGTGGTTGACTTACCTCTCCTGCACCCCCTACTGGGGGACCTGGCCTGCAACCCAGGCATGTGTCCTAGACCGGGAGTTGAACTGGAGACCTTTGGGTTTGCAGGCCCACACTCCATCCACTGAGCTACACCGGCCAGGACCGGATTTTTAAATATAGATGAAATAGCTTTATATTGGAAGAAGTTGCCATCTAGGACTTTCATAGCTAGAGATGTCAATGCCTAGCACCAAAGTTTCAAAGTATTGGCCGCCTCTCTTGTTAGGGGCTTATGCAGCTGGTGACTTTAAGTTGAAGCCAATGCTCGTTTTCCATTCTGAAAATCCTAGGTCCCTTAAGAATTATACTAAATCTACTCTGCTTGTGCTCTATAAATGGAAAAACAGAGCCTGTATGACATCACCTCTGTTTACAGCCTGGTTCATTGAATATTTTAAACCCACTGTTTAGACCTATTGCTCAGAAAAAAAAAGATTTCTTTTAAAATATTACTGCTCACTGATAATGTACCTGGTCACCCAAGAGCCCTAATGGAGGTGTACGACAACGTCAATGTTGTTTTCATGCCTGCTCACACATCCATTCTACAGCCTGTGGGTCAAGGTGTAATTTTTACTTTCGAGTCATATTATTTAAGAAATACATTTGATAAGGCTCTATCTGCCATAGATGGTGATTCCTCTGATGGATCTGATCAAAGTAAATTGAAAACCTTCTGGAAAGGATTCACCATTCTGTTTTTTAAAAGGTTTTATTTACTTATTTTAGACAGAGAGAAAGGGAGGGAGAAAGAAAGGGAGAGAAACATCAGTGTATTGTTGCCTCTCTCATGCCCCCTATTGGAGACTTGATCTGGCCTGCAACCCAGGCATGTGCCCTGACTGAGAACCAAACCGGTGACCCTTTGGTTCGCAGGCCAGTGCTCAGTCCACTGAGCCGCACCAGCCAGGGCAGATTCACCATTCTAGATGCCATGAGGAACATTTGTGATTCATGAAAAGAGGTTAGAATATCAACACCATCAGGAGTTTGGAAGAAGTTGACTCCAGGCTTCATGGATGACTTTGAGGGGTTCAAGACTTCATTGCAGGAAGTAACTGCAGGTGCAGTGGAAAGAGCAAGAGAACTAGAACTAGAAGTGTGACCTGAAGATTTTACAGTTATGCTATTATTATGCTATTACATCTCATGATACAAATTTTATCAGATAAGGAGTTGCTTCATGTAGATGAGCAAAGAAAGTGGTTTCTTGAATTGGAATCTACTCCTGGTGAAGATGCTGTGAAGATTATTGAAATGATAACAAGACATTTAGAATGTGACCTAAACTTAGTTGATAAAGGAGCATCAGGTTTTGAGAAGATTGACTTCAGTTTTGAAAGAAGTTCAACTGTGAGTAAAATGCTATCAAACAGCATTGCGTGTTACAGAGAAATCTCTCATGAAAGGAAGAAACAATGGATGCAGCAGCTTACATTCTTGTTTTGTTTTAAGATATCACCAAAGGCACCCCAACTTTCAGTAAATCCCATTCTGATCAGTCAGCCGCCATCAACATCGAGGCAAGACCCTTCACCAGCAAAAAGATTTCAACTCCCTAAAGGCTCAGATGATGAGTAGTGTTTTTTAGTAATAAAGTTTTTTAAATTAAGAATGGGATTATTTTTAGACCTAATGCTATTGTACACTTAATAGACTACATTATAGTGTAAACATAATTTTTATATGCACTGGGAAGCCAAAAAATTCATATGACTTGCTTTATTGCCACATTTGCTTTCTTGTGGTGCTCTGGAACTGAACCTACTGTATGTCTCAGGTACACCTTGTAGGGTTCTGCACTATTCAGGCATCTGCTGGGGGTCTTGGAATGTATCACCAGTGGATAAGGGGGGACTACTGTACTTTCCAAGATATACTTGGATGCTACAGAAACTGTGATATGTAACATTAAGCAGAAAAACTTTCTTAATTAATGAGTCAAACAGGAGATCAAATATATAATAACTGATTATTTAGAAAACTGAAATGAGACTCAGTCTAAGACTAATACTGTATTCAGAAGTTAGTTGATTAAAAAGGAAAGAAATGTACTCAACTTCAGAATTTAGTAAAATAAACAAGCAAATAAAACTAACAAACTAAATGCCTAGGAGAAAGGGAGGATATAAATTAAAAAGCAGAAACAAATGAATTGAAAAAGAGAAACTGTAAAATTGAAAAAATTAAGAGCTATTTCTTATGGTTAAGAAACAAGGTAAGCAAATATCTGACTGATCTTATCAAAGAAAAGATAGAAAACCAAAGTAAGAAAGGATAAAGGAAATATAAAAATAGAGATTTTTTAAAAAAATTGTGAGTAAGTTCTCTTAAACTCTAAGCCAATATTGGAAATCTCTCTATAATGAATTGTGAAACACCCATACTACTTTTAGAAGGAGGAAATCTGGGTAAACCAAAAACTATGGAAGCAAGTTCAAGGAATTTTCTCCACAAATTAGTTCTGGAGCCAGATCATTTTGTCAGTGAGTTTCTTCCAGCTTTTGAGGAACATATGATTCCTTGGTGAAAAAGTATTCTAGAGATTATAAAAAGATGGAAATAGGCCCTGTTAAAGTTAGCAAATCAGTATAAATATCTTAACAATGGTTACTTCATAAAAGTTAGATTCTTTTCGAGAGTTTACTTTTTTAGTTTCTATTGTAAGCACATCAGATTTTTCTTGAAATTAAGACAGTTGAGAAAAACATAACCCAGAAATTAAAGACTTAGACAAAGATGCCTTTTATATCTATTAACATATTTATTGTTACTGCTACTCTTCATTCCTTGGTACCGATCTAAATTTTGATCTGATATTTTTCTTATGCCTAAAGAATATTTATTTAAATGCATGTCTTCTTATAATGGATATTTGTCTACCTTTGTCTAAAAACATTTCCATGTTCATCTTGAAATATATTTTAAGTGGATATAGAATTTTAGGTTGACAGTTTTTTCCTGCTAGTACTTAGCAATGTAACTCCATTGACTTTTTTCTTTTTTAAATATATTTTATTGGTTATGCTGTTACAGTTGTCCCATTTCCCCCCCTTGACTCCCCTCTGCCCTGCACATGCTCTCCCACCTGCATTCCCCCTCTTTAGTTCGTGTCCATGGGTCATACATACAACTTCTTTGGCTTCTACATTTCCTATACTATTCTTACCCTCCCCCTGTCTATTTTCTACCTACCATTTATGCTACTTATCCTCTGTACTTTTTCCCCCTCTCACTCCTCTGCTGATAACCTCCATGTGATCTCCATTTCTGTGATTCTCTTCCTGTTCTAGTTGTTTGCTTAGTTCATTTTTGGTTTTGTTTTTTTAGGTTCAGTTGATCATTGTGATTTTGTTGTCATTTTACTGTTCATATTTTTTATCTTTTTCTTTTTCTTAGATAAGTCCCTTTAACATTTCTAGGACCCTGTGGGTCTCTCCAACGAACTCTCCTGTGAGGCTGGGAGTTCCTCCCGCTGCTGCCTCAACCCCCACAGGTATTTTCAGTCAGAAGCTTTGAGGCTTTATCTCCCCGCACTGGGACACTGGGTTGTGGGTCTGTCTTGCTCCCCCGTTGTTCCTCCCGGTTTATCTGCACGTGAATATGGGACCACCCAGTCTGCAGGCTACCACCTTGCCACGAGTCCTCTGCATCTAGCCATTTATCTCTGCCCCTCCTACCAGTCTGGACCAATGTTTCTTCTTTAACTTCTTGGTTTTTGGACTTCTATACAGTTTGATTTTCTGTCAGTTCTGGTTGTTTTTGTTTTTAAATTTATTGTTGTCCTTCTTTTGGTTTTGCAAAGAGGCACAGAGTGTCTACCTATGCCTCCATCTTGTCTGGAAGTCGGTCTGTGGTTTTAAAGTGATGTGCAGAAACCAGCAGAATCAGCACCACCTAGAAACTATTCAGACTCCCTCTGGGCTCTGGCCAGGGGGTGGCAGCTTGAGGGGCACCAGTGACATGCAGGGGAAGGCTGAGGTGTCTGGCATTAAGGTGAGTAAAAGCCATTGTCCCTTTTCTAGGCCCACCCCCTACAGAGCGAGCAGACTGGTGCCACATCTAAGATACCATCAGCTCCTCCATCGACTTTTTATTAACATAGTTTATGATGAGAAGTCTGTTTTTCTGTACATTATGGGTCTTTTCCTACCTCTGATAGCTTTTAACATTTTTTTAATTGCTAGTTTTCAACAATTTCATTATGATATTTATATTTGTAGATGTGGTTTTCATTGTTTTTCCTTCGTGGATTTTGTTGGGCCTCTTGGATCTGTGAGTTATTGTTTGAAAAAAACTGTGCCCATTTTTTCTCCAAATAATTTTTTCTATCAGTTTCTTTCTAGGTTTTGGCCCCCAATTATATGTATATTAGATTGTTTGATGTATTACTGCAAATCGTTTGTGTTATCTTTCATTTTTGTATTTTTCATTTCTGCTTCGTTTTGGTATTTTCTGTTGCTGTTTTCAAATTAATTATTCAACCTGCTGTAAATTCTACCCAGTGGAATTTTCATTAGACATGTTATATTTTTGATTTCTAGAAGTTCCATTTGGGCCTTACAGAAATCTTACACTTCTCCCCTCAACACGTCCATGCCCTTTTCTACCTTCTTGAGCATATTGAACATATTTATAGGAGTTTTTAACATATTTGTCTGCCACGTTCTGTGTCCCTGTCAGCTTTGCATCTATTTCTATTGATCTTGTTATTCTCCTGGTTATAGGTTATATTTTCCTTTTAATGTATTTGCATAGTAAATTTTCATTGGGTGTCAGACATTGTGAATTTTATTTTTGGGGGGTGTGGATTTTGTTATATTTCTTTAAATCATGTTGGTCCAAGTTGTGGTATGCAGTTAAAATTTTTTAAATCACTTTGATGTTTTTTTAGACATGCTTTGTTTTGAGGAAGCTTTTTTAGGGTTGGTCCAGAGCAGCCTTTTTTCCTAGAGCTGATTTAGAATTGAAACCTCCTGAGGAGTTTATTTAATGTCTCATGTGTTACTAGGTGTTCCCTTTGCTTGACAGGAATACAAACTACTCCTAACCTTGTTTGAGTTTCAGGACTCCTTTGGCCTGTTCGTTTTTCAGTAGTCCTTTCCCCAGCCTTAGGTTGTTTCGTCTCAACACATGACAGGTCAGTCCTTGTCGGTGGCTGGAGGGAACATCTCTGCAGATCTCCAGAGCCCTATCATATGCAGTTCCCTCTTTCTGGTTTGCTTTTCTGCAAACTCTGGCTCTGTTGCCCTCCCTGAACTTGAGCCTGTTTCCTCAATTCTCTGAGATGCCAGACTCTGTTAAGTCCTCCCCTCTACACTGCATGCTGAAAACTCCTTCAAGGGTGTGATGTGGGGCAGTTGTCAGCCTCACCGCATTTTTCCCCTCTTCTCAGGGATCTCACTCCTGCTTTGACTGTTGTCCAATATCTGAAAACTTTTTTTATTTTATCCAGTTTTCTCATTGTAAAAGCTGGGAGGATTAATTGGATCCCTATTACTTTATCATGGCTCTTTGTGGAAATACCGAATGCTTGATTATCTTTTTTTTCTTTTTTGTGGGTTAAGATGTGGGCATAAGTAAAAGAGGCCAAGAAACCAATTGGCTTGTTTTCAGGGCTTCACATGTTAGGCTTGCCTGTAATTGAGGCAGAGGAGTCTCTACTTGCCTGTGGTCAAAATCCTTTGATGATAATACCCAGGTAGTTTTGCCTGGTGCATCCCTCCTCACTTCCACTCCCTGGAACTCATTACAGTGGTAGGGTGGTTGGTCAAGAATTATGGTATTCTGAACCTTGGTCAAATACCACGTAGTTTTAATAAGGTCTTAATATTCTTTCTTTTAACTGAATTAAGACCCATTTTTATTTACTTTCCTCAACGATTTCTGTTTGCTATTACCTTTAATTTTACCAGGTTTTTGGGTTATGTTGTTTGCTAGTTAGTTATCTGACTATTTGTTATTTTTCGCCTGGGTTGTACTTACTTTATTTGTCATGTATTTTTCTGTATCACAGTAACCTTTAGGGTCTTGGGAGAGTTTGATCTTTATGCATGATGTGTTTAGTTTTGTTCCCACTTCTCTGCTCTTGCTTTCCTCTACTCGGAAGTGGATGAGTAAATAAATAATTGAATAGATGTAGGCAAATATATCCACACATACATGCATGCAGTACAATTTCTCAACTCTAAGACAGTTAATTGTGATATATATTGTTCATATATTTTCAAGAAAAAAGAAACATTACATTTATTTTTAAAATCCTTGTAAATTAACTGACAGAAGCATTCATTTACCCATTTACTTTCAATACTATCCATCTTATTTGGGATCATAGTAGAAGACTGAGTCCAGACCTTTTTCACATTCTGACATGCTGATTTTTCTCACCTGTGCTTACTTTTTTGGTCTCTTTATATATTACGATGTTGGTATACTTTTGAGTCATGTAGGAAACATTTGAAATTTAGTGTGCCTTTCTTTTTTGGCTAAACTCATATTTTCAGTTTTTCTGTAGACAAGCTGTGTGTTAAATAACTTTCTTTTTGAGTCAGCTGAAAACTTTTGACAGATTGATATCCAGCACATGGATAATTGTATTTTGTAAAATAGTCATTGGTCACACCGATGTCTCCCAGCTCTGAAAAGTCTGTGATACATTTTGAGGGACCTGGCGTTTTCTACTGCCTTGAATTTTCCTTGCTTGTCTTGCAACAGACAACTTCTGCATCACAATACCTTTTTATTTCAGTGCTTTATCATACTTCAGTCTTTCTGAAGACATTTTCAAGCAATAGTCAGGCTTTGAGATTTCATTTAAAATTAATCTGCAAGTGAGTTTAACTATGAACTGAATTAACTCAGCTGCGGTCGTAGTTGGATAAAGCGATACCTTCTGTGGGAAGGTGTTCCTTACAGAGTTAAACATGGGCATGCAGTAACATGCATCACAACTTACTCTTTTGCTTGGCTATGGTGGTTTTTTGGATATTAATTCTGATACTTCTAGTTTCAGAAACCTAAAAATGTTATTTTAAGAAGAACAATTATATTTAGAATTGAAAAAATATGGCTTAGGAATTTAACATATAACAAGCAAGCACAAAGTCTGTCAAGTGGTAGAATTATTTAGTAAGTTTTGGGATAACCAAAGAGCAGTTATTAAAATTAGTGTTGAACTTGTCTGTATACAGATATTTGGTTAACATTTTAAAATTGAAAAACTAGTGAAACTCTGAAAAGACTAGTAGTCTAAAGTAAGAAAACTAAAAAATTGACTATAAAAAATTAAACACATCTGCCCGGCTCGTGTAGCTCAGTGGATTGAGCGCGGGCTGGGAACCAGAGGGTCCCGGTTCGATTCCCGGTCGGGGCACATGCCTGGGTTGCGGGCCGGGTCCCTGATGTGGGCCATGTGAGAGGCAACCGTACGTTGCTCTTTCTCCCTCCCTTCTCCTCTCTCTGAAAATAAATAAATAAAATCTTAAAAAAAAAATTAAACACATCTATATAAAGAAAACCAACACAAAATTAAAAAGATAGATGATGAGCCCGGCTGGTGTAGCTCAGTGGATTGAGCGTGAGCTGGGAACCAGAGGGTCCCGGTTCGATTCCCAGTCGGGGCACATGCCTGGGTTGCGGGCCAGGTCCCCAATGAGGGCCGTGTGAGAGGCAACCATACATTGCTCTTTCTCCCCTCCCTTCTCCTCTCTCTGAAAATAAATAAACAAAATCTTAAAAAAAAAAAGATGATGAAATGGAAAGCATTAACAAATATGACTTTAAATACTATCTAAAATTATCATGGATATTTTAAAAACATTTGCAGCAGGTTCCAATAAGTACATTGATAAAGTCATGCCCATTAGGTCATAAGGGGATACAGAATAAACAAATGTCAAAAATGAGTTAAACTTTCTGGGTAATTAAAACAGTAGTGAATCACCTTTCATGCTTACTGAATAACTGTAATAAAATAGTCTATAAGGAATCAAGTACTTATGCATTGCTTTTGGCATTGGTGAAGCTCATTTGGAAGGTTGTATGGTAGTATATAAATTAAAAGCCATAAACATATTTATGGCCATTGATTTAATAATCCTACTGTTAGGAATTAACCCTAAGGAAATAATTCGAAGAACAAAAAAGCAGCGTTAGAGCGATGTTCACAATAATATTACTTACAATAGTAAAAAGTGAAGACAACCTAATTGGCCAGCAATCGGGGATTTGATGTTTTATGATAAATGAATACCCAGATATTTTATATTCATAACATATAAGCACTGTGACAACAGGGATGGTATCTTTTTTTTTGTTCTCTGCTGTAGCACCAGTGCCTAAAATAGCTTGGCCTGTAGTAAGTATTATAATTATTATTGAAATGAAGAAATCAATGGAATGTTAACTTAAATTGAAATATACACGTGCAGAACCTGTTCTTAAGTACCTCAATGAGTAAGGGAGTTGTGGAACACGTTGGTTGATGAAGAGTTTTTTGGAGAAATTTGGAGTGTTTGAAAGTTCAGTAGGATATGGGTTCTCTTGGGATCCAGGAATTGGGAAAGACATTCCAGGAAGGGAGGCAGTGTGCAGAAAGGCCTGGCCGCGGGGACTGACTGGAGGATAAGGTAGGAGCGGAGGCGTAGGTAAAGAGAGTGTCCTGAATCGACTTGTATTTCAAGGTGATAAGGTGGGACTTTATTTTCTAGTATGGGAAGTCATTAATGGTTTTCTATAGGATTTGACAATGAGTTATTTAATTCAAAGAGTTTAATTTGGCCTTGGTATATAGGACAAGTTCAGGCAGGGATATCAGTTTAAACCATAGTGGAAGTACTAGAATGGAACCCCATGTGAGAAGTCCTATTATAGTAATTATAAAGCTATTTCGTTTTTCATCTTGAACTAGGGATAGGACAATGTGTTCTTTTGCACTAATACTATATTTTAAGAGTTAAACTTGGTTATATAAAAGGACTGTGCTGTTAGAAGAGAAAAAAAAACTATAACACAGGAAAAATTTTACTGAAATTTTATGTTTAAAATCATTCCCAAAAATGTTTAGGGTCAAACTGGAACACAGATAAGTAACTCTTTCAGCTTCATGTTTGTTTTGGAAATCTTCATTCAAGACAGAAGACAACTATGTAAGCTCTCATTCTGTCAACATATTGCTAGAATGTCTTTTAAAAATTATGATCTTCTAGAGGGATCCATACCATTAAAAATTATGAACCAACAGCCTAGTTTTCTCTCTAGGGCTCTTTTTATGGGGAAAAAAAAAAGGTTTTTTGTTTGTTTTCACCTAGCATTTAACATGTTAGTGGCTCTTGGGTAGTGAAAGTTGACATTTATGAAACAGACCATTGTGGTGAATTAGAGTTGTGAAATTTATTTGGAATAAACTAAAACGAAGTTAAAAAAACACAATTTGTCACCAGTAGTTGTGTAAAACTAATTCTGCATCGTTTATAAAGTGGAGAAATATCATAAATTAAGTTATCTCTGGATAAACATGTATAGATTCTATTAAAAGAAATAACAGCCATTTTATGAAGTTGACCAGTATTTTTGAGTGTTTAATGTTTAAAATTCAGAATTAAAATTTTAAATACAAGCTTGAGATGACAAAAATGATGAATTTTTAATTGAATTGACATGACAGTTCAATTTAATTGTTTTAGTAGTGGATTAGAAGAATATACCCAAGTGCCTAACTAAATTAGTTTATATTTTCAGGTTGAATTCGAAAGGGCTTTGCCAAGTAGGTAATATTTTACCTGAATCTTAAGATTTAATTTTTGAGAATATACTATTTACTCTGTGTGCCAGATGCTGGGTTTGTAAAATATGCATAAGACATGTTCCTTTCCTTAGTGGACTAACAATTGTTTATAAATGGTGTAACAAATATTGAGATAAGGGAACAAAGAGATTAGTTTGAGGAAGGGACAGGAGGAGAAGAAGCATTAGAGCTTTGCAGAGAAGGTGGCAAAAGTGAGACTTGAATGGTGAATAGACCCACACCTCCTGGGGAAAGGGGCAAAGGGGTGTCCTTAGGGTTTAAGTGTGCAGCATGAGGAGATGTCTGAGGGCTTTCTTTCTTCTCATTGAACATAGATAAACATGATTTTTTAATTGGTGGGTAGAGAAAAAAAGCTCTGTTATATATCAAACTATTTCTCAGAGAATTCATTTAGGATACCTTTAAATATTAAATATTGTCTGAACGGCAAAGAGTTAAAAAACATTTTGGGACAATGGAAATGGTCTATATCTTAATTGTGGTGGTTCCAGAGGTGTTTTCATTGTCAAAACTCTGTTGTATATTTAAATTGGATATGTTTTATTGTGTATAAATTTTATCTCAGTAATGTTGATTTTAAAATTGGCTGTGAAATCACACTACTTCCAAATTTGTACCTAGATTTAAAATACTGAGTTCTTAAGCGAGAGATTTTCAAATTAAATGTCCAACACAGGCTAAGCATATGAATCATCGCAGTGAGCAGAATGAAAACCCATGCTTTTATAGAACTTACATTTCAGTGGAGGAAGGAGACAGACTATACAGAGGGAAACAGTAATTCATTCCAGGTAATTAAGTGTTATGATAAAAGTAAAACATAGTAGTGGGACAGACAGCCATTTGTAGTAGGGAAGAATTGTCATTTTAGATATGGGAGGGTCAAATAAAATAAAGCCCAAATGAGGAGCTGGTCATAATTCTGGCTTATTGATTGTGTTCTTCAAATCTGACAAACACTGAACTCATTTAAGATTAGAACTGAGACTGAATACCTGTTGGAATTGCATATATGCTCATACATATGTAATTGGTTAGATTATACTTATGCTCATAATAGATCATATAATATAGAATGTAAATGTCAGAAACTTGAACAAAATGAAGTAAATTGAGATATGGGAGATTGGAATATACTTTTCTCACTTTTTGTAGCTGAGATTTAGTAAATATGATCGAAAATTAAAATGTGAGTTAAAAAGCACACACAGTATTTGGCTCTTGATAATCTTTTTCTTAACATGAAGGAATCCTCTGGCCTCCATAGTTTCCAAAGAGAAATTCACTGTCATTCTAACCCATGTTCCTGTGCAGGTAATGCACTTGCAAAGTTTCTTTCTGCGTGTTCATCTCAGAAACTTTTATGATACTGTGTCTGTGTTTAGATTTCTCTGGGTTTGACCTGTTTGCAGTTTGCTCAGCTTCCTGAATTTGTTAGTTAATTTGTCTTCCCACTCTTTCTCCTCTCTTTCTAGGACTTTGATGACATGATTATGAGATCTTATGTAACTGTTTGTCATACCTCTGAGGTTCCATGTATTTTTTTCACTATTATCTTTCTGTTTTTCAGACTGGATAATTTCTATGGATCCCTCTTTAAGTTCACTGATTCTTTCTTCTGTTATTGACATTTTAATATCAAGTTCATCCAGTGAGTTCAGTTTTGGCTATTTTTCAGTTCTAAAATTTCCACTTGGTTCTTCTTTGTATCTTTAATTTCTTTGCTGAGACTTTCCACTTTTCTATTTGTCTCCATAGTGTTTATAATTACTTATTGGATCATTTTACTGATACCTGCTGTAAAATCATTGTTAGATAATTGAGACATCTTTGTCATCTCAGTACTGGTGTCTGTTGACTGTCTTTGTTCATGTAAGTTGAGATTTTCCATGTATTTAATTTTTTCATAAGTATAATTATTATTAAAACAAATTAAAAGAATAAAAATAAAAAGGAAACAGGACCAATCAAGCTGTATAAGCTCAATTTCTTTCTCTACAAACTAGAAATGATAATATCTACTTCACAGATGTTTTATAAAGACTACATGAGAACACATATGTAAAGTATCAAACCCAGTCCCTGGCATATAACAAATCCTCAGAAAATGAATTAACTTTGCTTTTCTTTTTCATGTTCATAGCATTTTGAAATTTTTGTTGTCAACTACATAGCATTTTAAGGGAAGAGACCTTTAAAAGAAGTCTTAACTTCTTCCCACCCCCAACTAGTTCTCTAAATTGTAATTACTTAATACAAAGATCAGCCCTGTTCCTCCTTACGGCCTTAGTTTTTGTTGGGTATGGACCATTTTCTTGTTAAACCTAGATAAGTTTCCTTCTTGCTCTAGGCCCTAGGAAATTCATCCACTTTCTTGTGTTCTTTAGAGAATCTATCTTCAACACCTATCCAGGGCAGAAGGGGAATGATGTATTGTTGGCAGCTCCCCCTTACTTGGCACCAGGATGACAAGTACTTTCCCTTTTTGCTTTTAGGGTTTTACACCTAAGCATTAGGGGAACATAGAAGCAGGAAGAGGTACAGAAGGGGTGGTGGTCATGACAGGAAAAAACAATGGTGTTACAAAACCGAGGAAATCCTAATAGCTTCATAAAGTTTCCTGTAGTCCTGGACTCCTCCTGGGTTGGCAATTGGAAGCTCTACTAAATTAATGTGTCTTGATTTTTTTTTCCTTTTCTCATGAAATTTCTTTGACTGCCACTATGGAAAGTGTTTCTTGAGAAAGTGACATTTAAGTTGAAATCTGAAAGGTGAGCAAGGAAGAATATATAGGCAGAAAGAACCAGCACATCTAAAGTTTTTGAAGTAAAGAAGGAGCATATAGCATATTGAAGGTACTAAAAAATGTCAGTATGGAAATAAAGATGGTGTATTGAAAAAACAGTACACACATAGATCATTGGAACAGAGTAGACAGTCCAAAACTAGGGCCCACACAAATACGGTCAATTGATTTTTGGCAAAGGTGCAAAAGCAGTTCAGGAGAGAAAGAATAGTAAATGGTGTTGGCTTTGCATTCAAATGCAAAATAATGAACCTTGATTTATACTTCATACCATATATAACAATTAACTACAAATGCATCGTAGATCTAAATGTAAAATGCTTTTGGAAGAAGGCATAAGGGAACATCTTTGTGAATTGAGGTTAGGCAGAGAGTTCTCACACAAGACACCAAAAGTATGATTCATTAAAGAAAAAAATTGGTAAATTATATGTCATAAAAATTAAAAGCTTTTACTCTGTGAAAGACACAGTTAAGAAAATAAAAATACAAGTTACAGACCAAGATTAAGTATTTTCATATCACATATCCAATAAAGATTTATATCAAGAATATTTAAAGAAGTATCAAAACTCAACAGTAAGGAAGCATGTAATTTAAAAATGGGCAAAAACCTGCAGACATTTCATTAAAGAGGATATAACATTGACAAATGAACACATGAAAAGATGCTCAAGATTATTTCTGGTCAGAATGACAAAATAGGAAAGCACGGCTCGTCTCCTTGCACAACCACATCAAAATTACAACTAAAGTATAGAACAACCATCATTCAGAACCATCAGAAATCAAGTTGCGTGGAAGTCTGACAACTATGGAATTAGAGAAACCACATCCATCCAGACTGGTAGGAGGGGCAAAGACGTGGAATGGGCTGGCCCCACATCCATGTGTGGTGGATAAAACCTTGGGGAGGATATCTCAGGAGTGAGGAGTACCAGCCCCACACCAGGCCCCTAGCCCAGGGTGCCAGTGCCAGGAAGATAACTCCTCACAACTTCTGGCTGAAAAAACCAATGTGGATTGAGTTGGTAGAAACTTCTGGAGTCCCAAGCAGTTCCTCTTAAAGAACTCACACACGGACTTACTCAGAGTCACTCCCTCTGAGCTCCGGCACTGGGGTAGCAGCTTGAAAGGCACCAGTGGCATACAGGGTGGAACTGAAGTGTCTGACATCAAGGCAGGAGCTGGGGAACAGCTTTCTCCCAGACAGAAAGTCAAGCAGAGGCCATTGTCCCTTTCCTGAACCCTTCCCCCACAGAACCACAGAGCCAACAGGCTGGTAGCATATCTGAGATTCCATCACCCTGGAGGTCCCCAGAGGCTTAGTCCCACCCAATTTACAGCTGTTAACATAAGCTTTTCCATATGAATGGCTGGTCTTACCTCATGCTTCACAACTTCCTAAATCCTATAACAAAAGCAACAGCTGGCTTCAGTGAGTCCCCAGACCCCTTAACTCTTGCTTAGTGGCCCCAGGCCCAGCACTAGCCTAAATTCACAGCTTGGCTTCGCCTGAGAATCTCCAAGCCCAGCCCAAGTATTAGCCATCTCTGTTGCATTATAGCTCAGGCAGGGTGGCTCTAGGCAAAACACAGGTGGGAGCTGACCTTGGTCCACACACCTGGGAAACCCCAGGGCCTGCGCATCCAGTGGACAACTATGGATCACATCAGAGCACCACTGCCCTGCCCCTACTAGCTGATCCTCCGTGGAGGGTAGAGGTTGCTGGTCAGTCATCACAGCCATCCTTGCAACCAAATGGCCTTGGTAAATCCCTCCCATTGATCTGCCAATAGCAGCTAAGGCTCAACTACAAGAGAAGGGTCTACTCAGCTCACACAGAGGGTGCACCTGGAATACCCAGCTTGGGTGATAGCAAAGACTGTGGCATTGGACCCTACAGGACACCTACTACATTAGGCCATGTTACCAAGACAGAGTCATAGCAGCACCTAATACATAGAAACAAACGCAGGGAGGCTGCCAAAATGAGGAGACAAAGAAACATGGCCCAAATGAAAGAACAGATCAAAACTCCAGAAAGAGAACTAAACAAAATGTAGATAAGCAATCAGAGGTGGAGTTCAAAACACTTCTTATAAGGATGCTCAAGGAACTTAGTGAGGACATCACAGCATAAAAAAGATCCAGTTAAAAAAGAAGGATACAGTAATTGAAATAAAGAACAATTTACGGGGAAATAACAGTAGAGTCGATGAAGCTGAGAATCAAATCTATGATTTGGAGCATAAGGCAGCAAAAACCAACCAAGTAAAACAACAAGAAGAAAAAAGAACCCCCCAAAAATGAGGATAGTGTGAGCAGCCTCTCTGGGATAAGTTCAAGTATTCCAACATTTGTGTCATAGGGGTGCTAGAAGGAGAAGAAAAAGAGCAAGAAATTGGAAATCTATTTGAAAAAAACAATAAAACAAAACTTCCCTAATTTGGTGAAAGAAAGACATGCAAGTCCAAGAAGCACAGAGAGTCCCACACAAGATGGATGCAAAAGAGGCCACTCCAATACCCATCATAATTAAAATCCTAAAGGCTAAAGATAGAGAATCTTAAAAGCAGCAAGAGAAAAGAAGTAAGTTACCTACCAGGAAGTTCCCATAAAACTGTCAGCTGGTTTCTCCAAAGAAACTTTACAGGCTAAAAGGGATTGGCAAGAAATATTCAAAATCATGAAAAGCAGGGACCTACACCCAAGATTGCTCTACCCAGCAAAGCTGTCATTAAGAATGGAAGGGCAGATAAAGAGTTTCCCAGACAAGAAAAAACTGAAGGAGTTCACCATCACCCAACCATTATTATATGAAATGTTAAAGAGACTTATTTAATAAAAGAAGATCAAAACTATGAATAATAAAATGGCAATAAATACTTAACTATCAACAATTGAATCTGAAAAACAAAGTAAGCAAACAAGGAGGACAGAGACAGAATCATGGATACAGAGAGCCTTTTGATGGTGTGAGGGAATGGGTAGAAAGGTGAGGGGATTAAGAACTACAAATAAGTATACAGAATAGGCATGAGTATGTAAAGTACAGTATAGGAAATGGAATAGCCAAGGAACTTACATGCATCACTCATGGACATGATTGGTGTTGGAGGTACTGGATGGAAGGAGGCAAAGGGGGAAAAATTGGGACAACTGTAATAGCATAATCAATAAAATATAATTTAGAAACAGAAAAGATGCTGAAAATTATTAGCTGTTGGGGAAATGCAAATTAAAACCACGCTAAGATCCACTGTATACCCATCAGAATGATTAAAATAAGAAACAGTGAGAACACCAGGTGCTGGCCAGGATGCAGAAAAACTGGAGCTCCCATACATTTCTGGGGACAATAAAAAAATGACATACATATTTCTTCTAAAAAATATATTTTGGAATAAATTTAGATTTACAGAAAAATTGCAAATATCATACTGATGCCCATATGCCTCAGTTTCCTGTAATGTTAACATCTTACAAAACCATGCTATAAATTTCAGAACTAAGAAACCATAGAAGGTAAAACTTTATTTCACATGAAAACCTATACACAAATGTTTATGGCAGCTGTATTCACCCCAAACAGGAAACAACCTGAGTGTTTTTCTGATGGATGAATAGATATAAAAAATCTGTGGTACATCCTTGTAGTAGTCGATTGCTACTCAGCAATAAAAAAGAATAAATTATTGATACATGAAACAACTTGGATAACTCTCAGAGGCATTGTGCGGTACCAAAAAAGCCAGTCTCAAAAGATTATATATGACCTGGTTCCATTTATGTGACATTCCAATATATGACAAAAAGTCAAAGCTATTCTAATTATAACTGTGAGGGGCTAGGTGTAGTAGGAAGATAAAACTTAAGTTTTTTGGGGGAGGAGGCTGGAATTCTTTGTATTCGGCTTGTGATGGTCGTTACTCAACTACATGGGAGTTAAAATTCGTAGAACTGTAAGTACAAAAAATATTAGTTTTACTCTGACAGTTTACAAACTGTAATTTTTTAAAAAATGTAGCTAAAGTAAGAAAGACTGTGCAATGGGAACACAGAGAACAACGGCAAAAACGATGCAAGGTGGGAACAAAGAGGAGGCACCGCGTCATTTGGTTCTCATAGGACTTAATGGACTTTCAGGAGAGGAATAACCTGATCAGTTCATTTAAAAAGAGATACTTTAAAAAAATAGTCTTAATCTTCAGTGTGGAGAATGAATTGGTGGAGGATATAGACTGGAGCAATAAAAGGAAAGAGAGAAAATAAGTAATTTCTTGCAACTTTCCCACAAATTTTTGGTAAATCCCAATCCCTGAAGTCTATTTTTTGGCATTAGGATCACTGTGGTGATAAGAATAATTGTAATTATGAGCAGTTTTCTGTTTCTCTACCTGTGATATTTTGAAAAGCTTTTATTAGTTGATTTTAGTGAGAGAGAAACTTCAATTTATTGTTCCATTTCCATTCATCGGTTGATTCTTGTATGTGTCCTGACCAGATGTCGAACCTACAACTTTAGCATATCTGGATAGCGCTCTAATCAGCTGAGCCACCCGCCCAGGGGTTGACATTTTTATACAACCTGCATTTTTGCAGATCGTGCTCTGCTTTTCTTAGGAATAAGTGAGACTTGGTAACCAGCTAGCATGATATTGCCTAGTTGTGTCTATCCAGTATTTTGGTTTCAGAAGTGTTGCCATCTTTTCAAAAAATTATTTATGCAGCCTCTGGAATATTATTATACTTGCTCTTACTTTGTAATAATGAGTAGAAAATTAAAGAACTTCAGCTAATAGTGATAATTATAAGTATGCTTATAAATTGATTATTAGTTAGCAAGATGAAAATTATAAGTTTTTTTGCTTCAGTAAGATGCTTATTGGTTTAAGGAATATTAATCCAATATGATGTGTGAAGCAAGAGTACAGAATTAGAAGAAAATGCAGAAATGTTGTAATTATGTTGTTGACAACTGGTCAGATGAAATTAGGGATATACATGGTTTTTAACATTCTTATAGCAGCCTGCTTTATCTTTTCACATGTTTTCTTTCATATAAGTTTTTAGGAGTATATTATATGTAAATGTAAAGAATTTCCTGTAATAAGAGTGTTACTATTAGAAAATCTATTAGGTCAAACAGTTGCTGGTAGAAACAGGGTCCTTCCATGGAGTTGCAAGAAAAGCATTTCCAGGGACCCACATAGGGGAGGATGAGGTGTAGTGGTAGGATTTATTGGGATACAAATCAATGACTGTCCCCAGATGCCTGGTGTTTGTATCTTATCCATGGCTAGGTGGTCCGTCTCCGTCCTGCTGAGGAAGAAGTTCAGCCTTTTCTTCATCAAGCCTAGGAGAAAGTCCAGGGTCCAGAAACTCTGTGTCATCGGCCGGCACCAGCAGGGTGTGGCTCAGTTCAGTCCAGCTCCGTCTCTGTCCCTGTTGAGCTCGCTTCATCTCTGCCCTGACTGCATTCCAGCCTGCGTGCGCTGCCATATCCAGGCCCAGCTTGCACACGCCTGTGTGGCCCTAGGTCCACACAGCTGCTATAGAGGTAGAACGTGTGAGAATGAACAGGTTAACAAAAAGGTTCCCGAGAGAGAGGCCTGTTTTAGGCTTTGATTATATTACCTTGGGCTTTCAAACTGCCCAGTCTCTTGTCTAGGACTTCGTGGGCTTGTGCTGGGCCCTCCCTGTAACCAATCTGGTCTTTCTCCCAGATTAGACACCTCCCTTTATGGTCACCATCTTGGCTCCTACTGCACATGCCTCAGCAGAAGGACCTCCCTGTGTGCCATCTTGACTTTACTTGGCATGTGCTTACCAGAGGAGTTCCTCTTTATTGTTTACTCCTTCCCCTCATATTCCTTCCTTCCTATGGGGGTTGGGGGTGGGGGTCTTAATTCCCTCTGCCAGGCAATGTGGCTCTCTCCAGGAGTATGTGAAGCTGTAGCTTCCGAACCAACTAAGCTTAGCTAGTTTTGCTTCCTTCTCTTCTATTAATATCCAGCTACCTATACCAACAAAACCTCATGAAATTACCATACTTTTGAAGGCAAAAATGGTATAATATTAGTAATTTCATGTGGTTAAACCCAATCTTTTTTTCCAGATTGATTGCATTCTTGTCTGTAAGTTCTTGAGATTTAATATAGAGTAGGGCATGCCATATCGTTAATTTTCTAGGCAATATTTCTTGGGTCTCTTTGTCTAGAAAAGTCAACAAAGATTTTTTGATTTATATAGAGACATCAAAATGTGTGAATTAATGTTGTTTTTTAAAAATAAAATTTTAGCCCGGCTGGTGTAGCTCAGTGGATTGAGAGCAGGCTGGGAACCAAAGGGTCCCAGTTCGATTCCCAGTTGGGGCACATGCCTGGGTTACGGGCCAGGTCCCCAGTGAGGGCCATGTGAGAGGCAACCATACATTGCTTTCTCCCTCTCTTTCTCCCTCCCTTCTCCTTTCTCTAAAAATAAATAAATAAAATCTTTAAAATAAATAAATAAATAAAATAAAATTTTACCTGCAGGAATAATTCTCCTTTTTGAAATACTAAGAAGATAGATAAATCTAAAGTCCATCTTGAGGATTTCCGTAGTCCTGGTTCTTTTCCATTTTCTCCACAGGTAACCATAGTTAAACATTTGGTGTCCATCTTTTCAGATATTTTCAATCCATTCATATTTATGGTGTGTACATACATTTATACACACATATACACTGATTTACATGCACACTTTCATATATGTACACACATACTTGTAGGAAATATATAGAATTGTGTGGATTATTTTTATAAATGGTATATTTATAAAGAGTGACAGTATGATTTTTTTCATTCTACAACATGTGATCTGTGCTTTGTTGTTTTTCAGTTTCCGTATTGCATTTTGTACTGTGACTATACCAGTTTTATTTGGACCCTCAAGGTTTTTACTGTAGACCATTTATAATTTTTTAAAACCACAAACAGTGAAGATAGAAGTGTGCTTCATCATGCATGTGCATGAGAGTTTCTTTAGACAAAGAGAGGTAGAATTGCTGAGTCATACAGTATATGCATTTTTTAAATGTTTTATTCTGGAAAATTTCAAACCTATGCCAAAGTAGACAGAATAATGAATTCCTGTTCACCTTCAAAAGGTATCAGTCCATGACCGATCCTGTTTTATCTACACTCTCACCCACTTCCTCCCCTCTCATTTTGAAACAAATCTAGATTTCATGTCATTTGATCTGTAAATATTTTGTGTTTCCAGAAAAGATAGGTTCTCTTTTTTTTTAAAGATTTTATTTATTTATTTATTTATTTTATTTTTTAAACTATATTTTATTGATTATGCTGTTACAGTTGTCCCACTTTAACCCCTTCTTGCCCCCCACCCCATTACCCCTCCTTTCCCCACCCTTTAGTTTTGTCCATAGGTCATACACATAAGTCCTTCTGCTTCTGCACTTCCTATACTATTCTTAACCTCCCCCTATCTGTTGTCTACCTCCCATTTATGCTACTTGTTCTGTGCCCCATTCCCACCCTCTCCCCCTACCACTGCCCTGTTGATATTCCTCCATACCTCATATAACTCCCTTTAACATTTCATACAGTAAAGTCTGGGTGGTGATGAACTTCTTGAACTTGACCTTATCTGAGAAGCACTTTATCTGCCCTTCCATTCTAAATGAAAACTTTGCTGGATAGAGTATTCTTGGATGTAGGTCCTTGCCTTTCATGACCTGGAATACTTCTCTCCAGCCCCTTCTTGCCTGTAAGGTCTCTTTTGAGAAATCAGCTGACAGTCTTATGGGAATT
>PVJI01023916.1:0-22777 GCA_004026765.1 Micronycteris hirsuta
GACCTCCTGATCAGAGATGCTGGGGTGGGGCAAGTTCCTACATCTCATCAATGTAACAATGAAATGCCATTGGATGAAATGACTGCTGTACTGTAGTAGATGTCAGGTTATAGGGTGGTGAGCAAGAATACGCTCAGCCCCACTGAGCAGCCACAAACTAACCCAAAGCGCTAAGAAAGGAGACAAGGGCAGCCAGGCACGCGGAGTTTTCAGGGGACCCAACGTCCAGCTCTTTGAAAAGCAAAGCAATCCTATCACAAATAGCTGGGACTAGAGCAAAGAACCACACGCGAGCTTCATCCTGTTTTGTCGCATCATTTCTTCTAACTGCCTGGGTACGGGTGACATGCAATCACTACTCTGAGACGGCGAATAGGAGGTTAGGTAATTGCCCCAGGGTCAAGTTACCACAGCTGACAAACCCTGGGTGTCTAAAGGACTGCTTCTACCCCCATACAACCTGGGGGCAGGGGCACAACCTTCCTCTGAGGGTGGACATCAGTGGGGGGGATGAAGACCAGCAGCCACTGATCTGGAGTTAACATCAAACAGGTGTCTCATCTCATCCAACCGGCGGCTTTGTCATACTGCCCATCTTCTAGGTGTCCAGGTGAGAACACACCACGGATGAGAGCTCCCTAACGCCTGTCAGGGCCCCAGAAAATGCCTCTCCCTGGCGCGTCTGCCCTCCTGTGAGAAACAGGCAGAGCCAGAACAGAACCCCATAGTCATCTATGGCAATACTCCCTGACCCCAGACTTTCAAAATCATTAAAACCCAGAGCAGCCCCAAGCTAACAGACCCAGCCCACAGCCCGTTCTCGAAATTTCCAAACCAACACCGAAACTCACCCCACCCATTACGCCTCCGGGACAATGGGCAGGACAAAACTTCAGGAAGAACACTTACTGCCCGGACAAGTGTGTTGTTTCCTTTCCAAGTGATCACACCTACAGCCGAGGAAGGGTGGAAAGCAGCGCCGCGTGCATGCACGCGAGCACTGGACCCCCGGGGGCCCAGACAGAACGGCCGCCTCCCGGGGGGGCTGGTGTTTGAGGTGCACGGGAAGCGCTGCCCTGCAGGTTCTCGGGCAATACTGCGAGCAGGAAGACTTCATTTACGACTTACCTTGAGAAAGTGCCCAAAGAGAAGCGTTTACAGAGTCTATTTGCACGGTGCCAGGTGTAGGGTGTCGGGCTATTATGGCCGGTGCCAGCTGCGTTTCTCACCGTGTGAAAAATGCAGGGAGGCCTTCTCTCTCTACCACCAGGGCAGCAGAGCCAGTTTCAAAACAGTGAAACACTGCTTAGTCACACAAGTTTTCTGTGCTTCTGTTTTCTGCTTCTTCGATTCAACGACAGTTCCTGAATGGGAGCCATCATCCTTTGTCACATCTCCTCCCACAAGAATGCTTCTGGAAAGGCGAATCTTAAATAATAAGCCACGAGCCACCTTTCTCACTTTCCCCAAACGGCATTAAGGTCATGTAACCACAGTATTGATTTCCAAGTGTTCACTATCTGTCTTCTCTCGGAGGGCAGGCTGTTAAAGGTAGAGAGGATAAGAATCATTCCTAACTAACCAGCTCATGCCAGAGCTAACTGCCAATTCCTGGAACAAGTTACAGCTCTCTCAGAGAGCTGGCTACCAAACTGCCATTTCAGTCAATGTTAACAGCATCATGGTGTTTTTTTTTTTTTCTGGTCACCAATTAACTGTATATTTTATCTCCCAAGTTTCTTGAGATCTGCACGCAGTTTGAGATGGTGGAACAAAGGCCCTGTGAACATTTTCACACACTTATCACAGGATATGGTACGGGGCGGGCAGGAGGAGGGGGTCACTGGGAGGGGTGGGGGGCAGAGTGATAGCATGTGCTACCACAGCCGGACACGCACGGAGGCCCAAGTCTGCACCTACGGTGCTGAAGTTTCACCGAGTTCCACGCCCGCCTTTGTTCATAACCTAAGTCTCAATAATTGCAAAGAATTAAAACAGAACCATCACCACTACGATCCATACAACTCAATGTAATTACAGGTTCACAGTATTTCAGCTGAGGGAGGGGTAAGGCGTACGAGGAGCAACTGAGATCACGGACTCCAGTTAACAGAGATGTAAATTTCTAAACCAACACCGAAACACCGGTTGTGTGGGGTTAGCAAAAAAACAGTTGAATTCCAACTTTGTCATTTTACTGGTTGAGTTTGGAAAAGTTATTAAAACTAATTGTATCTTAATTCTCTCCTTTGCAAAGATCAAACGCAAGCACCTACCTCATGGGGTTGTTCCAGAAAATCGAGACTGTTCAGCTAGCTCAACATGTGGCACACAGTAGGTACTCAGAAAACAGCAGCCATTACAACTACTATTTCACTATTCCAAGGGGCAGCTCAAACAACGTGAATTAGGTAGGACTGCATGGGTCCTCTTATGAGAACAGTATTATTCAATAAACACCATCAGTCCTTCCCCTTCGTATTCACAGGTTACTTATGGGTTACCTGTAGGTTTCGCATCCACAGATTCAACTAACCGGGACCAAAATCAGTGTTTTTGCACGCCCAGCCGCAGATCCAAACTACATACTGTTTCGGTCCCGGTTGGTCGAATCCACAGATGCAAAGAGCTGACTGTAGTCACAAGTTAGGCGACCTTTCCACTCACTGCACATGGATCGGGGCCCCTAACCCCACTGTTTACGGGTCAACTGAACTTGTTTAGAAATTAAATGCTGGTGTCTCACACAGTGACCTTGGAGGATCAACGCAATCTGATTCTTGCCCCATCAGAACAAGAGCCCTTGGCCAAAAATCTAGATGCAGCTTGTCCTGACCCAGCGGCTGCCCACTCTCACAGCATAAAATTACACTGTCCTTCTGGCCAATTGTGAGGCGCAAAACTCCACAGTCTGCTGAACAAAAGCAACCGGATCAGGTTCTTCTGGTTGGTTTCCCTTTCCCGCCAGCTGTCAGCCTTTAAAAAAGAAAAAAAGGCAGGAAGATGGGCGTGTCCTCTACATTCCCCAAGTTGGGCTGCATTTATTTATTTTACCCAGTAGGTTCTTCTCC
The DNA here is from genome assembly GCA_004026765.1 of Micronycteris hirsuta. NCBI lineage: Eukaryota > Metazoa > Chordata > Mammalia > Chiroptera > Phyllostomidae > Micronycteris > Micronycteris hirsuta. Next base: position 3,072 of record PVJI01023916.1, read on the forward strand.
GTGAGTGACCCATTTCTTAACCATACTTGCCTCTCCTGATACATGAAAGCCTCAGAGGTCTCCCTTTGAGAGGAGACAGCAAGAGGTGAAAAAGAAAGGAGTTACAAAAATCAAAGGTGAAATAGAGGTAAGGTAGTAAATGAGTACAATAGCCCAAATCCTAGAAAACTGAGGATGCGTCAAAGAGGGGGACAGTATCACAAGGCCTTTTAAACTCATCAGTGAAGAGTTTATTAATAATTTCTTTGTAGAAACTAGCTTTACCTTGAGGACAGCTAGCTAATAGGTCCTCACTTAGCTAATAGCTAAGGGGTTCCCGTGAGACCATTGCTAACCTTACCGCTAAGTGAGCCGACCTTGCAAATTAAAATACCCCCACCCACTGCATAACTCATGGGTGTATATGTAATGGCACAGGTGAGAAAGCTTTTGGATATCTGCCAGAGAACTAGCGTGTGGCCTCATTCCTGGTGGGCACCACCCTTGTGACCAAACACCGCTGGCTCTAAGGTAGAACTGCAGAGCTTCTGGTAACACGACGGTAGTAACATCCAGGCCTGCAGTAACAACCGCCACTCATTTCAGGAGACCTTGTTTACTGTGTCCCAATTAGTCCTTACTCTAAGCCTGCAAGGTCAGATGGCCCCATTTCAGAGATAAAGGGCCTGCGGCCAGCGCGGGTGTGCCTCGCCCAAAGCCACAGGGCAGGGCTGAGCTTCAAATCCAGGTCCACGGGGCTCCAATGGGGGGCTGCTGACTCGACCATTTTAAGCCTGAGTGCTACTTTAAAGTTAAAGGGCGTGCTTGCTCTCTGCTTTTCCTGTTTTTAAAAGTTATTTCATTGTGCAGTGTTCTTATGAATGTACTTTAAAATTTAATTTGGTTCCTGTAAAGTGGCTTCGTACTGGTCTTGTTTTGGTTAATTGTTCAAGCTGGATGACAGGCAAGGGGTTCATTATATAACTCAACTTTCATATTTTTGATTATTCGTAACAAAGTTTTGGTTCTTAAAAATGTTCTAATTGGCTCTTGGGAAAGTCGGGTAAGTCAACACTAATTGCTGCAGGGAGATTTCAGCTCTCTAGGGATGTCGGGGAGCTGCAGTGTCCCCACCGCCTCCTGTCCATCTGCCCCCAGCGGGTCCCTGGTCAGGCAGTGTTCCTGCAGCCTCACCACACACCAGCCCTCGCGCCCGGGGCAGGGGCGGCAGTCATTTTCACAAGGTTCCAACCGGCTGTTCGGAGTAACTTTCTGACAGAGAAGGAATGTTTCCCAGCCTCCACCAGGTCCATTAAGCGTGTCCTCTAGGGTGTGGTTGATTTCGCAGGAGGGCAGGACTGCTCTGAACGGCCCCTGTGAGCAACTCCACCTGCACTCCCTCCCCTGGGATGTCCAATCGGGGAGCTTTCAGAGACACAGACACGGGGCTGCCCCGGCCATTCCTCCTGCCTTTCCAGAAAAATAACAAAACATCCAGGCAAATACTAGTTCAAGTTTTCTGACCTGTCCCTCTTTCCATCATCAATGACTTTCATGATTTTACCCTCTAAATTTTGATAATTTGATCTGCTTAGGTGTTAACTTCCTTACTAAGAAGAGGAAATAAGGGGCTATGAAAAAAGTGGGTGAACAGGTCTTACTAATCTTTCCTACTTTCACCTGTCACGCCCACAAGACAAACAGGAGGTGCGCAGCCCCTCCCTTTCCTACAGGGAGGGCAGCGGGGGGTGGGGGCTGGCCTGCGGCACCACACACTGCGGGGGGGGGGGGGGGGGGGGGGGGGGGAGGTCAGGCACTGGCCTCACAAGGGACAGGTAACCTTCACATCATTAAGTTTATAACATCAAGAGGGCTCCTTGGAAAAGGCTGGCCTTTCTCCAGCTGGGTCTGAGAGGCTGGTGCTGTTTCCACGGTGAAGCTGGAAGCCTGGCCCCAGCACCGTGAGGGTAAAGAGCACCGCAGTGCCACCCAGAACAAACAGTGAAAAGCAACTTTTCCCCTCAAGGAAGGGGGGAAACTGAATCTCAGAAACTGAAAGCAAAACAAAATAGCCCAGGTGAAGGTGAAGAACAGGAGACAGTCCCAAGGAAACAAGTAATTATGCGCATAAAAGTTTCTAGAAAAATTTAAACACACACTATTCTGAGCACCTGTAATCCACCAAAACCATGATAAACTGAGTAGTAAAGTGTGGGATTTATATGAAAAGAAACAAAAAAGAAACACTATGGAAGTTCTATTTGTTCTTCAGGGTCAAGCCAGCTCTCCCCAAATAAAACCAGCATGCTTCTCTATCAGCCCAGGAGGAGTGGCATCGTCTTCATAAAACAAAACTCAGATTAGGGAGCAAGGTACAAAACTGAGAAATCAAAATCCACTTATGTGCCATGTAGTTTCAACACAATAAATAGATTAAAAATATACACGCATACACAAACCACCTAAGAAGTAAAGTGAATTCGATAAGTAGAAGTATCGCAGTGAAAGAAGGTACGGAGTTCCGGTTGATTGAAAGCAGGTTTCTGAGGACTCCAGCTGGCCGGATGCAGCAACCCACAGTTACAAGCCAGAGCCGGGGGTGCCTGGGTCCTGTCCTGTGCGGGAGAAGGACCAGGGGGTGCGGGTCCCACAGCAGTCAGCTCAAAACCGAGCAGGGGGGTAGTAGGCATTTCATGGGAGGGAGCGCACTGTCAAAAATCTCGGCCACCTGCTCTCACTGGAATATGCAAGGTGATAATTAATTTTAAAAAGCTCTACAGCTAATGTACAGGGTGACTTTATTTCATGGAGAGGAAACAAAAAAAACAACAACATGATTTTCCTAGATACCACACAGTGACTGGCATTTTTCATTCCTCTTTTATCACATCATACCAAAAAAAAATAATAATAAATTCAATGGAAACACACCGATATAAACCCCACACTCCTTAAATTAGCAGAATTAAAATTAAAGCTTGAAGCAGTATTTTGTACACTTTGATTTAAACTCTATTTACAAATTAAATTGCACATATAAAGATAGCAACATTTCTAATATAGTGTAAGTTATTTTGTTTTATTGTGGTTTTATATCTCAATATAAAACTTCTAAAGCTTTCTTCAGTAAAAATCATACTTTTGCAGTACATAGTTTATTGACCCACTGAATTTCAAAACCAGTTTTCTCTTTTTGTGCTTTTCTATTTTATGTTACCAATGGCACATACCTTCTGAGAAGGAACAACCAGACACTGCACTCGTTATGAGAGACTCACTTACGAAAAGTTAAAGAAATGAAATATAGCGGCCTAATCCTTTGGTTTATCTTCTAAAAAATCATCCATTATAATTTACAAGTCGGTGGTAACTCCTCTTTTTGGTTAAAAACAAATTCACCTTGCAGATCGGTCATTCAAACCAACACCGTTTTACAAAGCACCGCACCCCCGCCCGGCCCCCCTGCGCGGGCCGCCGCTGTGCACGCCGGGCTGGCGCCGCGCAGGACGCAGGAAGGCACGGTGAGCGGTGCGAATAAAACAAACACTTCAGGGTTTTTTCTGCACAAATACTAAAATATGTACCGTTTCCAAGATAAAACAACAAAAAAGAAATACGTATTTTTGTTATGAAATACCTATACAAAATTTTAAAATTTACACCATCTGAGCTGCCAAAAAGGTTTAAAAAAGTATCGATATTTCCCCATACATAAAACTATCTCTCATCAGTAGGTCCCAGAGAACTTGGATTCAAAATGTCCCGGCACTTTGTGGAGGGAGGAGGATAAAAATTGCCCTTCTTGCTCTCCCTTACCCCAATATAAGACAGAAACAAAGGCGGATGTTACAGTAGTGTATTCTACTTAGTACAAACAACTGAAGCTTAGGAAAAGAAAAAATCACACTGGGAGACCACTGGTTGAGGGGGTAGAGTAAGGCACTTCCTTGCAGCTAGCGGCGTCCCAACACGTGGCGTGACGTGAGGTGGGGAGACGAGGCGCGGGGTCCTGGTGAAGAGGAAGGACTGCAGGAGGCTCCTCGCAGACGGGAACATCGCGACAGCAGGGGAAGACACTCGAGGTAAAACCGGGAGGTGAAATCCTACACAGAAGTGGTCACTCGGTCAAGGGCATGGTTGACCTCGTTTTTGTTCGAATCCAGCCCTTTAGCAGCATTCATATCATTCCGCAAATTCTCCACTGTCTTTTTCATGTTCTTCAGCTCCCCGGGGTGTGGGGTCGCTCGCCTCAGCAGTGTTCTCTACAAACAAACGGTGGAGTGAGTGTTCTGGTTTTATTCCGTTACTCTCAAACATGCAGCTGCCAGGTGGTAGCATTCTAACACAAATCTCAGCTTTTTACAGACAATGAGTGGGTGGAAAAGCTTTCTTTGGAGCTATGAGCATTTCCCAACTGCTTACTAGTAATTAATGGAAGATGAAAGTGTCGCCTATAACTTATCTTAGTCAAGATATGGGATTACTTTCAGAATAACAGAGTACTTTTTAAAATATGACATTACTGCATGATAACAATAAAGTTCTATGAACCATGAGAAAAAAATAACATGAAAGATGTAACTGTGGTGTGAAGGGGAAAAAAAGATGAAGGGTTAAAAAATTCTAAGTTAAAAATCACAATAAGCTCTATTTCCAGAGTGGCTCTGGCTTCCTTCAACCCTTGAGGCATGGGAACTGAAGAAAAAGGGAAGCAAGAGAAAAGGACTTCTTTTCTTATTTTGCTGCTGTGTGTGCTATTTGTGTGACCTCCTAATAGAGACCACATTCTTCTAATAGAGACCACAGAGCTAGAAGGGAAGTAATAGGGTAGGAGCAAAATTTTAAGTAGATAAAATCCCATTTGGTGACAGCTGAAATAACAGAGACTAAGAGATAATAATTTAAAATCCAGCCTTTGTTTTGAGGGCTGCGAGTACTCCCTAAAGCTCTGCTTATGAAAATCTCAATTAGGAAGGAATTTAAGAAGCCAAAGTCAACTTGTTGGAACATTTCAATAGTTGTCGCTGACTTTTGGACATGCTGGGTGGCTGACGAACACTTTGAAGTATGGCTGAAAGGCTGAGAGGTACTTTCAAGTCTATCCCTGATTTCTGAATGAAGACTCATTTAGTAATCCAGCTGAGATCAAAGCGTTCCGCACGAAGGTGAGGAGCAGGAGGGCAACATGGAAAAGAGACAGAAGCTACGGCACATCACGAAACGTGAATGGAGTCAACACGATACAGTTTTATAAATGGGGTGGAAGGTGGGAAGAGACTTAATTCACTGGGAACAACAAAGAAAAATCAAATTTAAGAAAACAGTGGGGTGGGAGGGGCAACTTTAACAAATAAAGAAAAAGAAGCACCATAAACTAATCAACCAAACAAAACCCCCACAAAAGTCCCATCTGCCTTAAATATATTTGGTAAACCCCTACCTAGAAGTACCTTGTTTTGTCTTCTAAAAATTCTAAAACGCTAAAGGCAAAATAGCAATCAGAGTAGCTGAAGACGAAAGAAACCCTTATCGGGTGCCATTATTCATATTGGAAGGCTTTGACACATTTTGAACTTCCACAGAGGCCCAGAATCTCCATTTACAAACCGTTTCGTTGTCGTCTTCATCTTTCTCATCTTCCAGAAACCGGATGGCGCTGACTCTGTTCACGGCGCGCTCATTCCAGGCCTCGTCGGAGACGTCATTCACCAAGCTCTCCAGGGCCCCGCAGCGAGGCAGGTTCTCTGTCAGGACAAAGACCACGTCAGCAGGCACTCGGGTGCCCGACAACCGCTACGTAGTAATTTGAAAAATTAAGAACAAAAAGACCTGGGACAGAGTTGCCCTTTCTTTACAATGATGCATAATTCTACTTGAGATCATATAAAATATCTGCTAAATTAATGTTTACTATTTCATTACAGAATGGCATAATAATTCAGAGTCCTTTTTCATGCTTCTTTTCTACACACTAACTTCAAAAACTTCCTCATGAGAGTCCTGAGGCAGCGCGTGTCGGAGACCAGGACTTGCCTTAGGAACATACTCTAGGGCACGTTTCCCTTGGGTCCAAGGGCGAGACGGGCAAGGTGGCTTTGAGGGCCTTCCATTTAGGTGATGCCCGTTCTCCCAGAGCACTCTAGTTCTCTTCCATCAAAATCAGCTCTCAGCAAATGATTTACAATATCAATTTGATGTTAGTGGGCATATTTTTTTTTTAAAGATTTTATTTATTTATTTTTAGACAGAAGGGAACAGAGGGAGAAAGAGAGGGAGAGAAACGTCAATGTGTGGCTGTCTCTCATGTGGCCCTCACTGGGGACCTGGCCCGCAACCCAGGCATGTGCCCTGACTGGGAATTGAACCAGCAACACTTTGGTTCGCAGCCCACACTCAGTCCACTGAGCTACCCCAGCCAGGGCTAGTGAGCATATTTTTAAAAATTACACATAATTTAAAAACCAAAGATAAAATGACTCAGTACTACTCACTGGTCTACAAATACTTTGCCAGTGGTGTTCTCTACTAACCCTCCACACAATCAGTGTGGGTTTTAAGTGACTGATACCTTTTTGAGGAGTATTTGTATTTTCATCCTTAGCTACCATACAAAGCCAAAAGGGTATTTAAGGAGTTTCAGACATGCTGAATAGGTGCAAGGGGTACTTTTTCTGTAAAGATGCAGGGGAACCTTCCCAGAGGAGACCCAGAGTAACCGCACCTGGACTGGCTGGACTGGACAAAATACAGTCACACATGTGAAGGTGAGCAGCCTTAGAGAGAGAGAAAAACTCTTAATAATTCTTGTGGCCAAGTGAATAGGGTCTGTGAAGTCACCTTGGCAAGTCGGTTCAGAAGGCACCTGAGGGAGTAAGACACAGGTCAAAACCTTCTCTCCCGTGGTGAGGTCCGTGTCTGTCTGGAACGTGAGCAGAGGCTGGGACTGGTTGTCAGACAACCACAGAGCCTTCAACTTCAAGGCCGTCAGAGACAAGGGCAGATGCAACAACCTAATTTAAAACAAAAGAAGACATCAGGATCTCAAGTGCTGTAATCAAATCAATTTCTGTCAATAACAACAGAAAACAATGAAAAACAACTTCCTGGGATTGGGTTCAATATTTAAAAAGATGTTATGTTTGTCGTAAGATACTGATTTCCTCTTTGCAGATGGACTCCTCATTGGGTGACTGTGCTCCCCGTCTCATCAGCACCTCTAGGCCACAGGGCAAAAATGAGGAACTTAGGAACACATTTATCAGTCCTGTGCTAGGAGGGTTCAATTTAAAGAGAAAAACAAAGTCAGTGTCATTTGAAAGCGCAGTTCTCACGCAGTCAATGGCAGTACGGTCACCAACCAGGCGGGTGCAGCCCGTGGATGGCCTATTCCCAGTGGCACCTGGCAAATCAGGAGAAGAGAAAGGAGATGCATGGGGTGCTGAAGAATCTAAGCTGCATTTAAAATAAAGACTAAAAAAATTTTTTTCATGGACTCCATTTACTTTCTCTAGGGAGATTATTTCAGGCATTCCATCTTAAACCCTTATCTTTCAGTTTCTAGAAGCTCCCACTTCTCATACTTCTAGGTGATAATTAATATCCACATCCAATTGTTTCAGTTTCAAATGGGACAGCATATATAAAGCACTTTAAAAGTTGTAATGGGACACCTAAAGATTAGTTCCATATTTATTCACATGTTTTCAAAATATTTCACAGCTTGGCTGCCCCTGGTTAAATCTAGTCAGTAAATGCCACCACCAGAAACCATGTGTTTGCACTGGCCAAAGATTACCTTCAAGCAGCGGTCCTCACCCAGGAGGATTCTGCCCTGAGGGGACGAACGGCACTGTCTGTAGACACTCTGGGGGGCGCTATGGCTTCTAGCAGGTAGAGGCCAGGGAATGTTGCCAAACATCCCACAATGGATAGGATAGCCCCCATACCAAAGAATCATCCAGCCCCAAATGCTAACAGTGCAAAGGGGGAAAACGCTGCTTTAGTGAAAAACCAATGTTTTAGGCAACTCTGCTAATTCGCTTTGAAAACAACCAGACAAGGATACATTTGGTAAAGTATTTTCACTCTGAGGATGGCTCCATGTATTACATTATGAATCAGTCTTAGAAGTGACAAGCTTAATAATAATAAGCTATTCACAGTCTGCTAACTACTATAGAGGCATAATTTCTTTTTTTTTTAATTTTTATTTTTTAAAGATTTTATTTATTTATTTTTAGAGAGAGGGGAAGGGAGGCAGACAGAGAGGGAGAGAAACAGCAACGTATGCTTGCCTCTCACATGGCCCTCACTGGGGACCTGGCCTGCAACCCAGGCATGTGCCCTGACTGGGAATCGAACCGGGACCCTTTGGTTCCCAGCCCGCGCTCAATCCACTGAGTTACACCAGCCAGGCGAGGCATATTTTCTTAAAAGAAATCTCTAGCCCATTAATCCCATGACGAATGATAGGACAGTGTTGCTCCTGGGGTTCCTTCTCTGATAAAACTTCACACCCATCTCCAGCTAACATATGAGGGATGGCGGACTATATAAATGCACCTCACCAACAGATTGACATTGCATCATTAGACATGTGAAAGCATACTCTGTTTTACTGCACTTTGCTTTATTGTGCTTCACAGAGGTTGTGTCTTTTATAAAATGAAGGCAGACAAAAAATAACAACTTGCTTCACTGCAATATTCATTGTATTGAGGTGGTCTGGAACCGAGCCCACAATTATCTCCAGGGTCTGCCTGTATACCAGTTTCAATTAAGTTACGGGAAATAATCTATAACTCTTGTAGAGAGATGAAGAGAAATTGTACTCCAATATTATAAAACTAATGTAAGGAAACTGTAAGTGCAAACTGGGTAAGCTACTTTAACAAATGAAATAAAAAATTCTCAAAGAGTGCATAGAGAATAACAAATGCACTATCAATAAACTTTTTATAAGAACAATATGTTTTGCAAAAGATTTCCAATGCAAGAAATTATAAAGATGAGAAAATACCATATTTTTTGGACCATAAGACACACCTAGGTTTTAGAGGAAGAAAATAGGAAAAAAATTTTTGAAGCAAAAAATGTGGTAAAATATTTAATAATATAAATAACATAATATTTCACCAATGTGAGCCAGGTAAGCTACATTCAGACTATAAGATGCACCCCCATTTTCCTCCCAAATTTGGGGGGGAAAGGTGTGTCTTATAGTCCAAAAAATACAGTACTTTTTTTTTTTTTTAAAGATTTTATTTATTTATTTTTTAGACAGAGAAGGGAGGGAGAAAGAGAGGGAAGAACAGCAATGTATGGTTGCCTCTTACATGGCCCTCACCGGGGACCCGGCCTGCAACCCAGGCATGCGCCCTGACTGGGAATCGAACCGGGATCGTCTGGTTCCCAGCCCGCGCTCAATCCACTGAGCTACACCAGCCAGGGCAGTACTTTCTTTTTTTAACAATGAGTCCAGTGATGACTGACCCATCCCACACGCATATATTGGGTGGGAAGTACAGTGGGACTGTATCTCACACGGGACTTAGCTTTGAAGTCAATGCATCCATGAGAACTGCTTATGTTAAAGCACCCTTGAAAAGTCTCTGTATTACACATTACAGTATCATAAAGGAGCACCAAATTGGGTGAGAAACATGTATTTTCAAAATCCTAGAATCCACCCAGTGCAGTGAAATACATGCTCAGACCATGACAAGGATGCCCCGGGGGTCTGAAGGCACGGAGTCCCAGCCCCACTTCCCCCATGCTTACACAACCAATTCTCTCTCCCTCTGCCCAAAGGTTGTTATACATTCCCTCAAAGGCAAGAAGTTAAAGACATAAGCCATGTATTTGCTGGGCACTGGGACAGGATTTTTAAAGCTTAAAATACATCAAACTTATTTTTTGTTCATTTTACTGAACAAAAGGATAATTTCTTTGAAGTGTGTCCCTATTTCTTTTTAAAAAGGAATTAAACTAATATCTTCCAGAATGTTTAAAGTTTCAAGGTGGACAAGAAATCTATAGTCTGCACCTCTAGCCTTCTTAATCATGAGAACATAAAGAAAAAAACTGAGATTTGAAAGCTGACACAAAACACAGATACTCAAATAAGGTCACTGTATCTTTTCAGACTAATGACTGGCTTCACAGCTAAATGCTAAGGCAAAGGTATAACCCTGGCTGGTGTGGCTCAGTGGACTGAGTACCAGCCTGCGAACCAAAGGGTCACTGGTTCGATTCCCAGTCAGGGCACATGCCTGGGTTGCAGGACAGTCCCCAGTAGAGGGGCACATGAGAGGCAACCACACACTGATGTTTCTCTCCCTCTCTTTCTCTCTCCCTCTCTCTAAAAATAAAATCTAAAAAAGCAAATAAAATAAAAGGCCAAAGAGGAGCATCAATAATAAACAACAGCCTTCAAGGACGATAAAATCATACAGTAACAGCTAAAATAGGTCACTGGGCTCTACACTAACAAATCCATGTAAGATTCATTTGTCCAAATGCCAGTTTTCCTGCAAAGAATCAAAGTGCAGCTTGAATATGGCTGCTGCTGACTGAGCCCACACAACGCACAAGGCTGTCCACAAGCGTCTTGTGGACAGAGGCGCCCTGTGATGTCAACGAGAAAAGGCCCTGCCTCCTGGCCAGTCTGCACACAGACTGCGGGCTGGGCTGCGCCTCTCACTGCCTGCCTGCGGCCTGGGGAAAAAAGACACACACACACTCCTCTGTCTCTCTTCGGGGAACCATCCCAGACACAAGTGGAAAACAGAGAGATATTATACATCCTTGCTTTCCAGACGAGTTAATAATACATTTTTGGTTTATTCTGGTACCTTCTGTACACTACAGAATCAACACAATAAACCAAAGCTCCATGTGTACACATCTCTGTGTTCCATTTAGGACGACATGTCCCCCACCCCAAAATAGAAAGCCCAGACTTACTATTTACATCAACGGTACAAGGATGAAAGCAAATAAATGAGCAAACCATGAGCCTCTCATTTCCGGTTATGTCCATGAACGACCCAACCTGAAGTGACCTCCCCCTCTTCTGAGCCACTACAGCATCTGCTTGTCAGATTTATTTAAGAACTAAACAGGGCCTACTGATTAGCGTAACACTAAGTTTCCTGACGGTTGCATACTTTTTATAATTAGATGTTTTGTGTTTTGTACCTCCTACTAGAACATTTAGTTTTAATGTTTAAAGATATATAAAGAGGAGCCCTGGCTGGTGTGGCTCAGTGGATTGGGCACCGGCCTGTAAACCAGAGGGTCGCAGGTTCCATTCCCAGTCAGGGCACATGCCTGAGTTGCAGGCCAGGTCCCTGGAAGGGGGTACGCAAGAGGCAACCACACATTGATGTTTCTCTCCTTCTCTTTCTCCTTCCCTTCCCCTTGCTCTAAAAAGAAATAAATACAATATTTTTTTTTAAATAAAGATATATACAAAGGAAATAATCTGTGAAAAAAATTAAACAATACCAAAATATCTAACGTGAAAGCCCCCTGTAACCCCAAGTATCCACCTTTCCTCTAGTGGAACTACTATTGATACTTTGGTGAACTGCATTGATAAGTTTTTAAAAAAACATGAACAAAAATGAGAACACTTATTACACTTGCTCATTATTCCGTATCATGGGCCTCCCGTGTCACCACAGAGAAATCTCTCATTCTTTAACTGCCTGTTATTTTCTAATAGAGCTATACTGTTGTATGGTGTTTTGTCTTTTACTATTTTTTATCTTCCCAGCTTTACTGAGATATGATTGACATACAGCACTGTGTAAGTAAGATGTGTAACATGATGACTTGATACACTTACATATTGTGAAATGATTACCACAGAAGGCTTAACACCTCCATTACCTCACATAATCACCATTCTGCATGCGTGTGTGTGGCAAAAACACTTAAAGATCTACTGTCTTGGCAACTTTCAAATACATAATACAGTACTGTTAACTGTGTCACCACGCTGCGCACTGGGCCTCCAGAACTCATTCATCTCACGTTTGGAGGTGCACCCTTTGGCCAACACCTCCCCATTTCCCTCACAACCCCTCCCCCAGGCCCTGGCAACCACATTCTACTCTGTTTTGATGAGTTCAACTCTTTTTACATTCCACATGCCAGTAAGATCATACAATATTTGTCTTTCTTTGTCTGACTTATTTCATGCCAAGGTCCATCCGTGTTGTCATAAACGGCAAGATTTCCTTCTTCCTAATGGCTGAAAAATACTCTATTATATATACCATATATATGTCTTATACAAACACACACAGCACATCTATCTTGGCTATTATAAATAATGCTGCGACAATCACAGGAGTCCAGATATCTCTTTAATACCGTGTTTTCATTTCCTTTGGATATATAAGGTCTACCCAGAAAAAGTCCAACCACTGTTAATATACCAAGAAAGGTTTGTGCAACACCCATGACGCCTGGCAGCCAAGGAGAGGGGGCTGGAATGCACATGCATGAACAACGACAACTTCACTGTCCCAGCCAGTGGGGGCGGCAGATGCCATTGAGTGAGCATGTGTACTGTGTGGTCATCACATTCAAAATGACTGAGCAAGTAGAGCAACAAATCTGTATCAGATTTTGCATTAAGCTTGAACATTCCTCTGCAGAAACTATTCGGGTGATTCAGAAGGCCTCAGCTATGGGCCACTGGTGATTTACAGCTTTACACAATGTGCCTGCTCATGCGTCGCGTCTCCTGCAGAATTTTTTGGAGGAACATCAAATCACCCAGGTGACTCAGCCCCCTATAGCTCGGGGGTGCCCAGATTTGGTGCCCTGTGACTTCTGGCTTTTCCCAAAACTAAAATCACCTTTGAAAGGGAAGAGATTTCGGAAAAGATGACGGGGCAGCTGATGGCAACTGGAGAACTATGTGAGGTCCCATGGTGCCTACTTTGAAGGGGACTGAGGCATCATTGTCCTCTGTTCAATGTTTCTTGGATCTTCTTCAACAAATGTCTCTATTTTTCCACGTCACATGGCTGGATACTTTCTGGACAGACCTTGTATACCCAGAAGTGGAACAGCTGCATCTTATGGAACTCCTAATTTTAAGTTCCTGCGGAACCTCTGTACTGTTTTTTACAGTGGCTGCACAAGTCCACCTTTCCAACCAAACCGTGCATAGGGGCCCCTTTTCTCCACTTCCTTGTTATTTCTTGTCTTTTTCATAATAGCCATTCTAACGGTTGCGATGTAATATCTTTTAATACTTTAAAATTAATTTTTTGTATTATAAAATTCAAAAGTGTAAACTATTTCCCCATTGTCAGCCATTGTGTCTAGTATTTGGTATACTAACACTGCAAGGAAGGTCCTCGAATACCCAATTTCGTGTATTTGGTGGATATTTCTATGGGAAAGAGGCTAAAAAATAAAGAAATGTATGCTCTGTATCTGCGAGTAGCTGATGCTCTGAGACACCGCCTCCATTACGGTACCAAACGTTTGACGCTTTGTTTCCAAGTGGCATTTCATAGTTATCCTTGCTGTAACTTACTGCACCAAATTTATCAAAGACAATTTTTGGAAACTAAGGCGTAGTCTCCTTGTGCCATCTGCTATTTTTATATGCCTCAGAGAAGGGCAGAAACTTCTCTCATACTTGGTGTGATTTCTCACGGTGTGAGGGACATTTCTGCAAGCTGAAAAGCTGACATGGTAGTCCTATGTTTTTATTAGTTTCTATACTTTAAAATAAGTAGTAATTAAATATATTAATAGGCTTAAAATTTGGTCATTAATCTATATATACATGGACTAAATGACACACTTAACTGACTCAGATGACACCTATGTAACTCAACTTTTTAAATGGCTTTTCTCCACCCTGGCTCAAGCATAATAAAAATTAACTTTCCCTTCTTTGGAGAACTGGAGAATGAAACCTTCGGTCCAGAGAAAGTCAGTTTTTAGACATTAGAGACATCTTTCCACTCAAGACTCACTGGTGCAAATTCATGCTCACCAGGAGGGCAAGAGCCAGGGGAGGGTGGAGTCACCGAGTTTGTACTGCTGCAGGTGAGAGGTCAGGAAGCCACCCTTCCCAAGCTTTAAATCGCATATTAGGCTTAAGTCCAACAAAAATGCAACATTTGACTCATTAATCCAGAGTTTTCAGTCACTAGTTTAGTGGTCTTATGAATCTATCAAGATGTCATGAAAGCGTTTACTTTAAAAGGGTGAGCGCTTTGGAGGCCATAACTCATCTCCAGGCTCCTGCCGAGTGCGGCTGTTTACTCAGCACCGCTGTCTATAACCCATTAGCGAGAGTGAAAAGTGGCAGGTGAGCCTGACCTAAGTGACCAGCTAATCAGCACTGAGGACACAGTCCCCCAAACACTCTGGACCATCTTCCCCTGCTTACACTCTGTCTCCTGTGTAAGGATGTAACACTCAAAAGCAGTTTTTAATTACTCCTGGTGGTGCCACCTGTGACACAAGGCATTTCAAAGGGGCCTGCTATTCATGCTGCAAGACTAACATTTTTAACTTTTTCCCAGGTATCTACTATGCACCAGGTGCTGTGCAGGGACATGATAATACTGGCGCTTTAACTGTAACATCCAACTTTAGGTTAGGAGGGTTACATGTGTGGAGACAGACAACTAACAGTGCTATGTTAGGGGTAATTTAAAAATGCAGATTCAGAGAGATGAATGCTTTCTGGAGAACATAAAAACATAAATGATGAAGAATAAAGGCAGGGAAAGAGAGAAGAGGGCCCCAGCTAGACAGAATAGCTTGTGTAGGCTCAGGGGGAAGACAGTGCATGTGATATTCAAGGTGATGAAAGTAGTTCAGAATGGACAGGACAAATCAATATTCTACAAAGGTGAAGAGAAGAAATATTCTGGAAACTGGTGGGTGAATAGTCAAACATGACCTCTGACCCAAGAACTTGAGAAACGCTGCTGCCACAACCTTGAGGACACCAGTCTAGTGGCTCTTCACTTTTTTCAGATTATGAATCACTTGGTGATTCTGACATTAGTTGTGGATTCTCTCGGCAGGAAAGTGTCCCTGAATGCAACCCTGTTTACAATTTCAGAGGGTCAGAGTCACCAGCAGAGCACCTCAAGAGCCCTGACTGAAGGACATTCGAGCTCATTTTTTAGATGAGGACACTGTGAGGCCCGTGATGACTTACAAAGCTGGGGTGAAACCTGCGTCTCTCAGCCCTCGGGCAATGCTCCTTCCCTGACACCACTGTCCTGCTGTCCTGGGACGCACGCCTACAGAAACATCCACTTAAACTATGAAGTACCCCACATTCAGGCTGTCCCTGGCTTTCTCTACCCCATGGGGCTCAGCCACTGCAGCACCTGCACGGGAAACTTCCCGGGGCCGGGCCCGTCGGCTCCCTGGTTTGTTATTCTATCAGATGGAGCAAGGCAAGATGGCGTGGCCAAGGCTGAGGTACGCGAACATCTGTTCCTTTCTCTCAGGCGAAGCAAACAGAGTATGCTTACCTGTTCCCTGCCACGTCCAGGACGTGAAGCTCTGTGGCCTGTGACACCTCAGCAGGTATCCGAGTCAGTCTGTTGTCACGCACGCAGAACACAGTGAGGCTGCAGCACCCACCGATCTGCAACAGGGAGGAAAACACACCTTGTTTCTGGGTTTTGGGAGAGAAATGGTCATGGGCTCGTTTATCAAATGGCAAGAAATGATGCACAAAATTATGCCACAGGATTTTAGGTCTCACTGATGATCAACTCTGATTAATTTAAATCATACAAAACACTGAGTAGTCCACTGTGTTTATACAAATCCCTGTAAAACAATAAACACACATGTTCTAAATTAAATCAAGAAAATAAACAAACAGTTCAAAAATTTCATTCTGGATAGGAGTTATTTTCCATTGCTACAGTGCAACTACATCTCTTAAACACGTTAACCAACCAAGCACACAGGCCAGACAAATGTCACCGGGTCAAACGGAGGGTTTCAAAGATCCAAAGCCACGCCCTTGGAGACCTGTCCATTACATTAACTTCAGTGTTCCCAGTGTTTCGGTTTATTAAAAAACGGGGCAAGGAGGCTCGTCTGATAGATGATACAGTACATTAATTTCCACCACACAACTTTTAACAGCTTCCATTCACAACTTAATTTAGTCAATTCCTTTTCCTTTGACCAATGCAAAAATCAACAACATTTTAGCTGATAGCGAATTTGGTAAATGCATACATTGATCTCCTCAGCTATGATCTGCTGGTAAAAGCGTGTGTTAATACCAACCTCCACACCAAATTTGATTATCACATCCTTTTTTTTTTTTAAAGCAAGCAATTCAAAGGTAACTGAGCTTCATGTAAATCTGGTCTTCAACAAAATACATAAACACAAAAGAATTCAATGAGTCTCTTGAACAAATTGGCTGTGGTTTCTACAGTCAGGCAAGCTGCACCGAGGGGGTGAAAAAATAACTCGATCCCAGACACAGCATTCTGCAGGACTCCATACAGTCCCGCGTTCTTCCTGTGCACGCTACCCTAGGAGCAACTGCGAGAAAAGGCTCATGAAGGAACCTATTGATGTCTCTGTGACACATGGAAAAATACTCCACAGCCTTCCCCTCGCTGAGGGGCAAACGACTTGATGGAATCTTCAGTGATGTCTGAATATAGCTTCTGACCTTTTCTATTTATGATTCTGGTTCGTATATGTATAGATCTTAAAAAGCAGAATGCATACTTAGGAAATTGCTGCTACACAATTTCTTTCATGCAAGATCTTATTATGTCTTCCTTTTGGAGTTAATGTAAAGATTCTGAAATAATATCTTTAACCAAGCATTTAATCATAATGGATATAAAAGAAAAATAAACAGAAGAAAACACAGACTAATATTCATCTCTTATCACCAGGAAAACACCTAGATATGTGGAGAGGCTTTTGGACTGTCCCCTTCATTTCTCAGTATTCACATGTCCCATCCCAGCAAAACGGGCTTACTCACTGTCCTCTAACACACGCCGGACATTTCTGGTGCAGCTCTTTCTTAGAGAAATGCCCTTCTAGTTTGTCTTTCTAAATCTTATCAATTCTCCAAAATTAGCTTCGCATCCTCTACTTCACAAAGTGTTTCCAGAACCCCCTACTGATCCAACGCTCTCTGCGCTTCTCTCCCAATTCCGGTCTATCCCAACCTCTGACAGAACCTGTGACTGAACTACTGTTTAAATTGCACATTTACATATAATCGGGGTGCCAGGAGGGTCTAGTACCCATTCTATCTGCTCACCTGTGAAGGCTATCTACCGACCAAAACATTTATGTATGTTTATATGTTTACATTTATTAATTTACTTCCCAGTGAAAGGCTGCTACTTAAAGTTATTATCTGAAGCGGTATATAGCATTTTTTTTCCTAGAAAGAACCACTTAAGTGGTCTTCCTTATATTTTATAAATATAGGGCCCTAATATCATGTCCTAAAAGGATTTTCTGTGGGGCTAGGCATTCTTCCCTCCCTTGACAAAGGCAATCATCAAGTTCGTGCCCAGGAATATCATAGAAGGAAAAAAATCAAAATGTTGAATCTTTGGAGAATTGACAGGATTAGATCATCTGAGACATTTAGATGGTCCCAACAAAAACCTATTCATGGGAAGGAGGACCCAAGGTCCTCCTGGAGAGGTTCCTGACTCTGCTGCCTGTGGAGAGGTGCCCGCGTTAGAGCCTGCGCTCAGCGGGGGCAGTAGCCGCCCCCCCCCACACCCTGCCGTCCTGTCGCGGGGCGGCAAAGCAGCCAGTACCAGTCACTTGCACACAGGGCCCCCGGTGGGACGCCGAGCTCCCGGAGGGCCGACAGACACATGCCTGCAGTGTGATTCCAGGCGCCACGTCCCAGCCCCCGGCAGGGTATCTGTTTTGGGGCCCTACCACTACTCCATGGGAACATTTTCAATTTGTATCACGTGTATATACTATATATTACAAAACTTAATTAACTAATTAAACTGCATCAGAAAGGGCTCTAAAAGTTGTGGGAGCAATAAAAGTTCTGGACGAATGAACATTCTTTAAGCGTTTGGGAGGAAACAGCGTGAACTCCCAGTGGAGTGTGTGAGCTGTCTACTGTGCTTACAGTTTCATTTTTCTTTTTTCCTTTCTCTCTCTGACCTCACACAAATTTGAGATGTAAAAGGAGGCAAGCAATTGTATTCACGAGCCTCCTAGGCACTCTGGGTTGTCAAAGCTGGCAGAGTGACCTCTGACCTCTGTTGTCTACAGTTTTTGGAAAACAATGCCAACAAAGAGCCAGTGTTGTTACGGGCCAAGGTCACACGTCACTCAAACGGCACCCTCTTACCAAGTCAGCCAAGGAGGGATGGCCCGAACCTTGGCTTTCAGAAAAGATTATTAAGCAGTCAAAATCGTAACTCAAAAGATACAGTTCTTTACAGACATCAGAGGAATGCAGTGCAAAGCGAGGAGTCTGTGCTTTGAGATCACACACACCTGGATGAGAATTTAGGCTTGATCATGTTTTTGTGGGAGTGAATACATTACTTTAACCAAAAATAACAGTAAGGATTGAATTAAATGAAACCACAAAGATATTGGGTTGGCCCAAAAGTTTGTTTTTTCTGAACGACGGCTCCAGCAGTGCTTGCTTGTCTTTAACTTCATTCGAAACAATTTTGTTAGATTGTGTGGTGACAGCTGTCATGTCATCATGCATTTTTAAAAAACTTATCAAAATTGGTGAAATTTTTTTTTTAAAAGATTTTATTTATTTATTTTCAGAGAGAGGAGAAGGAAGGGAGAAAGAGCAATGTATGGCTGCCTCTCACATGGCCCTCACCGGGGACCTGGCCCGCAACCCAGGCATGTGCCCTGACTGGGAATCGAACCGGGACCCTCTGGTTCCCAGCCCGTGCTCAATCCACTGAGCTACACCAGCCGGGCAAAATTGGTGAATTTTTGCGCAACCATTTTAATATTGAAGATGGAAGAAGATACACAACGTTTTCAGTGTATTATGCATTATTACTTCAAGAAAGGTAAAACTGCAACTGAAATGCAAAAAGAAAGACGATTCGTGCAGTGTATGCAGAAGATGCTGTGACTGACTGAACTTGTCAGACGGGTTTTGCAAAGTTTCTTGGTACTACTGACATTTTGGCCAAATGATTCTTTGCTGTGGGGCTGTCTCACACACTGGAAGATGTTTGGCAGCACCCTGGCCTCTCCCCACTAGAAGCCAATAGAAGGAGATAACCAACATCCTCAAAATGTCCAAATCAATGAAGTTACCAGTGAAAATGAAAAATTATTTTATCTTACAGAAAATACTAAATGGACTTTTTGGCCAACCCAATATAGAACGGGTCTATTGCTGTTGCCAAACAAATGTGGTAGCTGTTGTTTTTCAAAGAAGTGAAAATTCCATACCCAAATGAAAAGCTCAGTCACCACTTGAGTGGCTACAGACTACTATGCTGGAGCAGCTCTGATGCTGTGAGCTCTTCCCTGAACCTCCTGAACTCTTTAAAACAGCATCTCACATCACCACCTATGCCCTTCTGCCCCCTCCCCGCCAATCACCACTCCGGTGGCCACGCCCATGAGTCCTTTCTCTCTTTGCTCAATCCCTCCACCCCCTAACGTCCCCCCACCCACAGAGCTGTTACCCTGCTCTCCATCTATGA
>PVJI01023917.1:0-22879 GCA_004026765.1 Micronycteris hirsuta
TTTCATACGGTGCCCGTGTCACTGCTTGGTGGCAAGCTATAGCCATTTCTGTGTCTCGGTTCTCATCAGCCTGGACTGATGAAATCTGGGTTCATCTTTTAAATATCAAATATCGATGTATGACGTATTCATAATATGATTTTTTTCTCATTATTCTTTAAAACTCAAGTAATTTCTTCATCTTCGTTCCCTTCTTTGCTGACTGAACCTAATTTTCTAGTTATTTTGACAAAAATAAGTTGGACTTAAATTGTTGATAACTCTTAGAAGGATGCTATCTAATGAACGAAGGAAAAACACCTGGTATCTCTTTCTTGAGAATATTATACCTTCTAAGCAGAAAATGTCATTTATTTTTTCAATATCCTATTAAAATATTTCATGCTATTTAATAACTTCTATTTTTTAAAGAGAAAGATATTAATCATTAGGCACATTAGATGATAGACACCATAGGTCAAGTTAATATTTTCCCCACCTTCCAAAGATGAAGAGTCAATTTTTTAGAACTACTAAAAGCAAAATGGCAAAATAATACTAACTGACCATTTTCTAGAGATGAAGTATCAACGCCCTATGTGGACATAAAACCTCCAATATTACAGCTTACAAGTTGCTTCTGTAGTTACATATCTGCCCTCTTCCCTTCCCACTGACACCAGAGTGCAATTATCACTTTATCAATTTATAAAAGAATACGACTCCATTCCTTTTATTTACATGACCAGCAGGTTTACAAAGCATTAGTATCCTGGCCACTGTGTCCAGGGTTGTGAACGCCTTCTGGTTATTATAAAGAATCAGAAGGCACCTTTCCAAGTCCCACCCGAAAGGAGATCATTCAGCCCTGGACCTCGGTGGGGGCCGTGGATAGTCACTTGATGAAGGAGAACCTGACTCTCTGCACAGCGATTCTATGGAGGCGAGCTTGGATCAGAAATATATGCAGAGGGTATATTATGCCAAAGTGGAAAAGGTGCAAAGACCTGAGGAGAAAGATTAATCTGAGGCTAAGCGAAACATAAGGCTGTGATGAAACCACTCTGCTCACGTTTGCTTCACTTGTGCATCTTCTTACAGAATTAGTTCTCTTATGGATTAATGCAAATGTGCACCTTGAAGGAGTTTATTTTGTTTTGAACAAAAGTGTGGGATACAGGATATGGGCTACAACGGAGCAGAGCACACAAACATGGCATGAATATGCAGAAAAGGAGGCTCTCTGGAGCAGGAAGAATACAGGACCAGGTCTGAGGAAGGACTCCGGGCACCACGTGTCTGACTGAACAGGATGGACAAGAATGAGGAAAACACATGCCCTTCACCTGCCTCCAGCAAGTGTGAATGGTCCGAGGAACTAAAAGGGCAAAGGCAGAGGAGCAGAGAAGGTGAAAGGGGTCCAGACACCTGGGGGGCAAAGTGAAACAAGTTTGAACGCAGCCTGGGACAAAAAGGGCCCCCGGAGACCATTCACAGACCAACGGTGCAGGAAAGTTCAGAAGGTGGAGGTCCTGGTAGGCATTTCAGCCACGTCATGCAGGGTTTGGCAGATTTGAAGCAGAGAGTCGGAGAAGGAGGGCCACGTTCGAGACTCAACCTGAGCGACACCTTCAAAGACTGAGGTATGAAGGATTGTCATTCTGGGCTGTGAGTAGAAACAGAATCTTGCAAACTGAACAACTGAGAGGAGCCTGAAGGATCTTTGAAACTGATGTGGAAATAATCTTTATACAGAAGAAATGGAGATGGTAATCCAAGGGTTGCACTTATGGCATGAGGCGGAAAGTGGTGAGTTAATTCTACTAAAGACTCACTTTGGGGCCTGTTGAAAAGCAGCATTTTCATACATACATACATACATTTTATATAAGTTGCATTTTGGAGCAATAAGGATCAAGGATAGAGATTTTTGCAAAGCCAACCAAACGACATCAGGCCAGGGACATGCTAGGACAGGAAAGCCACCCACAGGAGCTCTGCGAGATTCCTAGTCCCCAGAGAGCTTGCTGGTTTTACCAATTACAGTTGCCAACTACTACAATAAGCCAAATTACTGAAATGAACTTCCAGGTTACAGGTACCATCTCTTACACACTGCCGATGCCATACTGCTGTGGCACGCAAGGATGATACCATAATGAGTAGGCAACTGTCACATAGGGTCCCACTGTAGTTATGTCCTAACCACCATCATGTGGCCATGGACCATCATTTATCCTCCGCACCGCACGGCCTGGGGGACTGAGTGCGACGGGACTACATGAGTGCTAGCACCACAGTTTCGAAGGGAACGGAAGGCCTGGGGGGAGATACTGAGTTATAGGAGCCCTGATGGAGTTTGAGGAATTCTTGATGGGCTTCTGCTCACAGAATGTAAGAGAGCCATTAAATCCTGAGCTCTGCAAGCGGAAAAACATTTTTCTGTATTATCATAACTAAACAGACAGCGATCCTCAGGTAACAGACAGGCTTTCGAAAAGTGTCTTAAGCATAAGTTACTGTCTTATTCAGAACTGATGTGGTATCTGCAGTGCTGTGCCCTGTCTCCAGCTCCATCCTGGTCATTGGTCCTATCAGTGTCTTTAATGGAGACAGAAGACACAATCCGGTCATAGGAAACCAGACCAGTTTTAAAAATGCACTGAGCAAGAGTCAAAATACAAAAATCAAAACCAAACCCTGAAGGCTAAACTAATGAGCTTGATAACGTAGCCTATGTCATTGGGAATAAAAATAACATATCAGTACCAAATGTGGCCCGTGTGGTTTCCACCAGGCCACAGCCACCCTTCCGAGGGGCCCCCCCTACAGTCCTGCCTGCAGCTGTGCTCCGTGCAGACCGACGCACCAGTTGGACAGAGCGGATTCAAAGGTGGGCACTGGACTCAGGGATCCTATCCACAGATTGTTCATTGAGTTATGGGGGAAACAGGCAAATATGAGAATCAGAGTGTAGCTCTCTCTGGAATATGCCAAAATCACATGATGATTTTCAAGAAGAACTAAAGCCGAAGAAAAGCTAGAAGAACCATGCGAAAGGAGAAATTAAATTATTTCAAAAGAGATCCCCAAAAGTAGGAAAAGATGAAGAGCAGCAGAGAGACCTAAAGGCCATGTAGTCCCAGTCACTGATGGGTGGGCGGGATGGGGAAGAGGTCTCTGATCCACAGCATCTGACAACTGGACAGTTTCCATGCTGCCGGCATCCCCTGCCGAGGCCCCAGTCAGCTCTTGGTGCCCAGGACACCTAAGTGATCACAGAGAACTGCACAAGCATGGGTACGCTAGTTAAAGAGCAGTTATAAAACCTAATCAGTGAGGAAAGGCCAAAAGCAGCGCTGTAGGCAGGGCTAGTGACATCTCTGAAGAGGAGAGGCCGAGAGACAGGACAAAAGGTCACTGGAGTAAAGCTAGTCTCCTTGACCCCCACGGTAACTGGGAAAGTCCAAGCAATATTTTAATTTCCACAGAAGACAATAAACAGACTGTACAGGCCCATTCGGCTCCTTGCTGGGTCTTTTGTCTTTGCTGTAGAGTAATTATGTCAGTGTCCTCAAACGGAGGTCTCCTCGGGAGGAGAGAGGCTAGGAGAGCTCTCGAGGTGAAGAGGGGTGTGCTTAAACACCCTGCAAAATGCCCACGCTGCTCATCCCACGAGTTCACTGTGCATGGAACCTCAGGATCCCTTGCACTGCAGGAGAGTATAGCTGCCTTGGGTGCATTTATCCATGTTAGAGGGACTATAATAAAATAGCAAAATAACTTATTTCAAATTTAATTCTAATCAAAATCATTTACATAAAAACTGTTGTGGTAATTACAGTGTTTATATGAATAGAGAGGAATATCCAGAAAAATCCAAGTGAACAAAATGTAATTAACTCACTTGAAATGTAGCCAGATTAGTACAGTTTGTCCCTGTGAACCTTATGGCACAGCTTTTCCGTGCCAATGTCGGAAACTTTTTTTTAAATTAAACCCCAGAAAGGTAACTCAACAGCAAAGTTTCCACTCAGTGACTATCTAAGAGAACTAATTTCAGCTTTTAGTAGTTTGCAATATAACATCAGGCAAGTCTTGGCCACCATTTGTTATCTTTTTGGTGAAGCAACAACAGTAGAGATTTTAAGAAAGCTTCTCAGCTCAAGACTGTACTTTGCATTTTGAGGAGTCATACTGTGCCCCCTCCACCCCTTTGCTCCCGAGAGGGAACATACCAAGCACAGGTCGTAGGAGTCGAGGGAAGCCTTCTCTGACGTGCTGAGGGTCATCTCGAGCAAACATCAGTGTGAGGTCATGGACTAAACGGTGACATCCCAGAAATAAGAAAACGCAGCCCCCTTAATTTTTGCGAGGGCTTACTTAATTCTAAGTACACTATTGCCACTGCCATTCATATATACAGATTTTTAAAAATCAAGTTCTAGGCATCTTGATGAAAAGGTATTAATAAAAAATGCTTTTCAATCACAAGTTAATATTTACTTTTTCTTGCAATGAACTCCTCTTTTGTGTTTTGAAAGATTTTTGTCCTTGAGTAAACAGATGGCATATTCATCCCAGAATCCATCAAATACAAACTCTTCGAATTAAGTTGCACTTGTCTCGCTGATAACAAAAACTAAGTTCTTTTTGCTTCCATTGTGGCTGGTGTCTGTACCTCGGGGTAGGAGATTTTTTCCCCGGCACCAGAAGAGGAAGAAAGGAAGCAGATACACGGTCGGAATGCTGTCTTTCCTGTCTGAAAGCTCAGACAAACAAAGGGAACATTGTCATTGTTTTATGATTTTTAACTCTGCTGGGAAGCTTCTCTAGTAAGTTTCAACCGCAGGGGATGCATTTGATGAAAATCTTAAAAGCGATGGAGTGATATAAACTGTTGACTTTTATCCTTCCCCTTCATGAGTTGCTTATTCTTTGAAGGATCTTTACCTGGGAAGCTTTCAACTTCCCTTGTCATGTGAAGCCTCCGTATCCAGAGATAAAACAAAATGAACTTTTCAAGGACATGGTGGTCCGGAAAGAGGAAAGTTATTTAGGAACTAAACATAAACTTCAAAAATCTAATCAGTTCCCCCACCCAATTTAAGTTTCGTGAGCAACCTATTTATTTCCTCACTTGTGTCTGCAGAGATTGCATGTGAAACTTTACGAAAACGAGACCCTGCAAACAGGCAACATGCAACTCTGGAGCATTTTCTTCCTCAGATCCATCTTCCATGCATCTCACATCGGTTAATGGGCAAGCGAGGAGTTCTGAGAGCCAGCTGTAGGTGCCGTGAGCTTTCTAAAGATGTCTTCATTTTAAGTGCGCTGTCCTGTGCATGTCATAGTATGACTACTGTTTTATCTTAATGAATGTAAATCATATAAATCTCCTCTACCCAGAAAGGATTTCCTCTTCTTCAAAACTTTTATTTTAAGGCTAGCACTACTCAACTTTCTCATGTAGTATAATATCAACTGAAAATTACTCTCTTCCATCAACAGTTTGCGTTTCTTAGTAAGAAACCACTAAAACTGAACAAGACTAGCCTCTTTGTACACCTGTAATTGTGTGTGCATGTGTTAACCATTCACACATAAAATACAGAGGGGAGACTGAGAGAATGTGGGTTGTTCAATTCCTGAAGGCAGGTAAAACTATTAACCTCTGAAGAACAATAAAAAAATTAATGGAAATGTAGAGCAAGACATAACCCATGACCTCTGGGCTCTTTTGTACATTTATTCAATCCGTTTCCATTTCATTTCGATCTGTCCTTCCCAGTTGACTAGTGCATCATTTTTTACCAAGGCTTAACCCTTCGGTCTACAAATAAGATGCTCCGCTGGCGTGTTCACTGACTGAGAGCCATCTTTATCCCTCCCTACAGCAGAGATGGAAACAGAAAGCATACACTCCAGAGCGTTAATTTATACTATTATATCATTCTATATCACGGAAAGATTTGAGGACTTCACGGGCAATGTCTGAACCTAATCCCCATGTGCTGCTTCTGTTTTCACAAGACCTTTGAAAAACAAGGCAAATATTTCTGAGCCACCGTGAAAAATGTTATAAATGTCAAAGAGGTCAAAAAACGAGTAACTGGAAAGAAAAAAATACCACAGTATAGAACAGAAATGTTGAATATAGATTTTAGAGAAGATAAAACAGTGACTTTTAGGAACAGGTTAAATTAAAGAGTCTGGTGACTTGTCCAGCCAGGTTTGTGATGGGACAGAGCTGGACCCCAACGCACTGGGGTCTTAGTCCAGCGTGCGTTCTGTCACTCCACGCTGCCATCCATGTTTCCAGCGATGTCTACAGTTTACAGCGATGTACATAAATTATTTTTTAAAAAGAATGAGGTAGAGATTACTGACCTTAAATGAAAAGTAATTTTTCATTAATTAGATATCTGCTCTTCATATTATCATACAGTGTAGAGTGAAAGTAGGTTTACAGTTATGAGTACCTAAAACACAGAGTTTAGTCTTACATTATTATTCATTAGTTACTGTATTATTTTCCACACAGACAAATGTAAACCTACTTTTCCTCCATCCTAGATTTACCAATCCAAGTTTTTATCAAATTTTACATTCAAATAAACTCAACTTCCACATGGATAGTTTATGTTTCATTGATTTTCTTTCATTCTTTCCTTCCTTCTTTCTTTTCCTCCCCTCTCTCTTCATGTTTAAGATTATAGATGTTTTCCAACTTAGCAGTTTTTTCTATAGTGCCGAATCAGATGGCAGGAACCACTGGTAGGAGTACAGACACAGACCGTGTGGGACAAGATCACATGAACACGTCTCCTCCCTCGTCTTTTCCTTTCAGCTCAGAGCGTGGGGCCCTCGCCTCTGTGTGCAGTGGAACCGGCCAGCCCAGTGTTCAATCAGCAATGTGCTCGCTGCAAACACACCGAGCCTGCTCTTCTGTCTCCTGAGCTGTATTAATTTCAGATTTAGGTGACATCCTTTAGCATCACCAAGCTTCCTGTCATTCCTGTTAAAACCTAAAAGATATATTTGCCTCCTTTTTCCTCGCCTCCCAGAATTAGCTGATCATGAATTCTTTCTAACGTTTCTCATGAGCAATTTCCAAATTCATTCCTTCTTTTCTATCAGCCCCTACTTTTTCCTACCCTTTCCATCATTCACCTGGATGACGGCAATATAGCTTGGATTGGTCTTCTCTGTTCCCGAAGCCCCGCCTCCACACTGTTGCTAAGATGAATTATCTACATTAAAAATCACATGAAAAGCCTTCAGTTGCCCTTAAGACTATGTGGAAGCTCCTTATCACACACAGTCCTCAGGGCTCTCCCTCTCCAGTGACTCCTTCTCCCAGGCTCCCCACGTGCACCAAGTCCACTCCAGAAATTCTAAACTTCCCCTCATTCACTAAACACTGTGTTGTTTCTTCCCTCCTGCTGAACTTCACCTAGTTACCTTCACATTTTTTACAACTCAATTCTGACATCACTTCCTCTAAAAACCCTTCGCTGGCTTCTCAATTTGGAGCTAAGTAACCTGTCTGCTGGCCTATTACATAGCTCTAACCATCACTCCATAACATAAAAAGGCCTGTATTAGAACCACCTGCTTCTACGCATGCCTGTTTCTCTAACAAGTTTGCAAGCTCCTTTCATAGAGTAAAACCGTCTAAGTGTGGTAGGTATGCATTTAAGATGTGTCTCTTTCTGTAAGCAGTTCACTAATTAATAAGGTATCCTGAAAAAAAAAAAAAACATGACTTGTGATGAAGATCTCTCAGAGGAAGATCAGCCTCACACAGGAAAACTATGGGAAAGATTTCACAGCGGCGGCAGCACCTGATGGGAACGTCGTGAGCTGCGCGAAGCCCAATGAGCAGTGTCTACAACAGGACCTGCCAGAAAAAGACGTCAGACATGAAATCGAGAGCTGTGTTGGGCTGCGTAATGGAGCCCAGCTTAGCAAAAATGAAGCACGTGCTCGGTGTGAAAGAACAATGGACGTCAAGACTGCTTCTCTCAGATGCAAGAGAAAGGTTTTTAGCAGAGAACTAGCAACACTAGCCTATCATCAATAAAAGAATAACACTTATCATTGATTTTACATGTATTTCATGTTGTATATTCTTCTAACCACTTTAAATGTGCTCATGACTAACCTACTAAGAGGAACTACAATAACTATGTTTTACAAGTAAGGAAACTAAGGAACATAGAGGTTAAGTGAGTTATCCAAGATCACACAGCTAGGTAGTATAAAACCAGGGCTCAAAACTAGACAGTCTGGCTGGGAATCTCACACTCTTAAAAATTTGGAGGATTTAACATTAAAGAAAGAGAAATAAAACCTTAAGATTGGTTTATTTTTAGCCAACTCGAGCACCAGCTGCAAGTTCTGATTTATTACTTGATTGAGTGGTTGAAACCATGCCTGGAATGACGAAGTGGGGAGACCAGCATTATTTTTTTTTTTTTTAGTAATAGAAAAGGAATACAAAGAATAGGGAGAATAAATACTTCCACTAAGCTTTTTAATGTGTGACCTACCAAACCACCCTTTGACTCTGTCTTCTAAGAGCTCAGAAGCTGGTCTCTTTATTAAGACACGGAGAAATACATCAGTGATGTAAAGTATCAGCATAATTAAAAAGTGTTCTTACCATCTGTGGATAAAGCTAGGACTAAGTTGCAGGAGCAGAAAACCCAAATTCCCACCCTTTCTACTCTCAGTGTATTTACCTCCTCTCTTTCCCTCAGAGTCTTCTGAGAAGCGCGGGGTTGGCCCAAAAGTCTGTTTAGATTTTTCCATTAAAAGAAGCATACTGTTCATTTTCACCAATCGCTTTATTGATTTGGATGTTTTGAGTATGCCAGCTCTCTCCCACCCTTGGCTTCTAGTGGGAAGAGGGCAGGGGCGCTGCTGAACATCTTCCAATGTAGCAGACAGCCCCACAGCAGAGAATTATTTGGCCAAAATGTCAATAATACCAAGAAACTTCGCAAACCATTTTTGACACATTTGTTCAGTCACACCACCTTCTCCATAAACTGTACAAATATTTTTTTACTTTTCAGCTGTTTTTTCCTTTCTTGAAATAAGAAAGCACAATACGCCAAAAATGTAACATATATTCTTCCATCTTCAGTATTAAAAAGGCTGCACACAAATGCATCAACTTTGTTGTTTTAAATGCACGCTGATATGACCGCTGTCACAATACAATCTCACAAAATTGTTTTTTTTTTATTTATTTATTTTAGAGAGAGGGGAAGGGAGGGAGACAGAGAGGGAGAGAAACAGCAATGTATGGTTGCCTCTCACATGGCCCTCACGGGGACCTGGCCTGCAACCCAGGCATGTGCCCTGACTGGGAATCGAACCGGGACCCTTTGGTTTGCAGCCCGTGCTCAATCCACTGAGCTACACCAGCCAGGGCTCACAAAATTGTTTTGAATGAAGTTACTGACAACTAAGTGCTACTAGAGCCACCATACAAAAAAAAAAAGTAAACGAACTCTGACCAACCCAATACTCGACCACATGACTGAGGAAGAAAACACTTGACCTTGATTGACATTTGCGTGCACTGTTAGAATGGTGCAGAGGTGGACATGGTGTTTCAGGACCATCGGGGGAGCCCTGGGTGGGCCATAGGGAAGGTTGTCTTCCCGGTGGCACCAATTGCAGTGTGGCCAGGAAACTGTCCTTTGGGGCGTGACATACGCTTGAAACTGTCATTCAGTATGTGATGCAAAGTCTCCCAAAGCCAAGACACACAGCCTGGGTGCCAAGGTATGGAAGCGGCATCTCTGACTCTCACCAACTACCCTCCTCATAACATTTTTGCTCCCTAGCCCAGGGGCTTCGGTGCCTTGATTTTTTAGAGGTTTTGGTACTGCAGCATAGACTGATCATTTCCCCAAGACCGGTTACCCCTTTCTGCATGGTAATGATGGCACGCCCTGAGCATTTGTTTAGCATGTGGCTGTCCGGCTAGAGGCTACAAGTCCCGGTTTTCCACTGCACCTTGCACAGTCATGTGGTTCAGTTCCAGCCAATGAGGTGTGAGCAGAAGGATGCATGCACCTTCCAGACCAAATCCCTTAAAACAGCAAAGCTGGAACTTCACTTCCTTCCTCTCCACACTCCCGGGACCAGAATTCACAGGGGTAGAGCAAGGGAGCCTCCCAGGCCAGCGGACAACACCAAGACATCTCAGAGCAACAAGACAGAACAAGATGGATGCGACCCTGGAAAGACCTGATTAGGCAGAGATGTTTTGTGCCCTGCACCACCTGGCAGCTCTGAACTCATGCGAGAGGAAAATAACTATGTTGTCTGAGCCCCTCTGTTTCTGGATTTCTTCACAATAGCAGGTTAGCCTGGGCTGTCTGTGACTGAGACAATCCCGAAGGGAGAAATGCACACAGCCGAGAAAATAAAAAAGGCCCCCGCACTAGTACATCAGATCTGCTCATTCAATGCCCACGTGTCACGGCATCCGCACAGGAAAGAGGGGGCGTACTGTGTTTACTGGGTGACTAATGCAGCTTGAGGGGACATAGAGGAACTGGGACTCTGTGAGGAAAGAAGAGAATATGAGTGAAAAACTGGGGACCCTCTGGGTTACCTCCCCATCCTGTGACCTGGAAGATTTGAGACACCCAGAGAGAATTCATAGTGGTTTGCTTATTGTCATCAGAGAGAAAAGCCCATTTAAAATGAGTGCTATGATGTTCAGAGAAACAAGAGAAATGATCGCCTTCTCTCAACAAAACGTCACTTACTGCGTGGCTTAAAAAAATAACCAATAATGCCTTAGACTAAGTCTCTCTATTTTGTTCTCCAACTGAATACAGAAATTTTGTTTGTTTGCTTTCGTTCTTCAACAATGTCTGAAGACGGTGCCTTATCGTTCACATTCCCGCAGAACAAGAGCTCTCTGCTTCTCTGATTACAATTCAGAACAACACTGCCCCTTTTTGAAACACAGAACTGAAGAATGTTACAGCAGGAATGGACCTTACAAGAGAATGTTAAATTCTTTACTCCTCACTTAAATTAAGGTTTTAGAAGAGGTCAGGCACAATATAAGCACAGAAGTCCTAATTGAAAAACAACCATAAAAGAAAAGGATTGTTTTCTCTTTCAAATGCACTTCAGAAGTCGTGCTCATAAAGCATGGGGTTCAAGGAGAATTTTGTAAGTTCACACAAGTTAATTAGCAGTGAAATTTCAATTTGGTGTGTTTGATGGAACTGGTCTGAGCAAAACGGAATATGGTTGACCTTTGAACAATACAGGTTTGAACCGTGAGGGTCTGCTGATACGTGGATTTTTACAGTGCATACCTGTATGTTTTCCATCAACATTTGGGAGTCTGTGGATGCAGAGGGCCAGCCAATGCACTGATCTACGTCATTCTGTACAGGGGGCTTGAGCATCCATGGATTGTGGTATCTGTGAGACGTCCTGGAACCAACCCCTCGGGGATACCAAAGGATAGCTATGTTTCCAGGGAGTCAAAAGTGACACGTGGATTTTTAACAGCAGGAGCGGGGCCCGCAGCCCTAACCCTGGGGTTGTTCAAGGCTCAACTATACATCTAGATACTTCAGGACCCAACAAAGTCATAGCATCTCTTGTCTTAGAACAGCATTTCCCTCTTTTTATTCTGAAAGATGCAGGTTGATTATCCTCACTAAGTTCAAAATGCACTTTTCTTTACATCATTTTGTGATTCTCCCTTATGGATTTGTTTTAAAATGTAACATGGTTTCTCATACAGGTAGAGATACTCTGTGAAACATACTTTTGGGGACTTGAGGACAAAGAAGCCATTGTGTTTGAGCTTCTCTGAGAACTCTCCCGAAAGCCATGGTCTTAACTAAATTCTCTATGGAAAGGAAAAAGCAGCAGTAACAACCAGCCCCACAGGACCACAAGGTCAGGAAGGCAGCCTGACACTTCCATGTCCCCACACCCCTGAGTCACAGAGCAATGGCCCCCAGCCTGTGCTGGCCTCGGCACCCTGGGTGGGAGCACCCTTCTGTGTTCCATGCAGACTGAATGCTCTTGTTCCACTTAAGCCCGTGTGTCCTTTGGTATCTGGCCCACCCCACTGCTGTATCTGTCGTCCATGGGGAGGAGGCAGGCATCCTCTGTGGTGACGTGAGAGGGATGCATGTAGGAGAGTCCTGCTGGCCTGGGGGACGGATGCCCACGGTTGAAGCTGATCTTGCTCTCCCTCTTCTCTGTGTGAGTATGGTGTTGTTCCGTCCAGTGCTTGACTGGGTGTGTTTTCCTTGTCGACTCTGATATAAGACACAGTGGTCAGAAGTGTTTGGACTTCAGTTTCCAGTGCTCAGTGTAGCGATGGTCTTTGAATCTTTCACATATTTGGAGCTCCCCTCTGCGGCTGATGATCAAGGTACAGCACTCAGTGCCCTGGGGACTGAAAACCAGAGCCCTGAACTCCGCACCACCAGAAAGAGTCAGGGAACAGAAACAGGGTCGGCCCCCAGTGCTAGAAGATATCTACGTGGCATCCTTACAGCAAGCAGAGGTCTTGGTATCTTCCAAAGTCAGACGATGGGCCAATGGAAAATGTAATTAACCACCTAGCATCTGAAACAAAATATCATTTGGCCAAATGAAGTACACTCAAAGATCACCACATCTCTGGAGTTTGTAAGAGGCTTCAGGCTCTCTCTTAATGGAAGTATATTATATTTAGCTTTCAGAGGCTTAAAAAAAACATCCATCATCTTGGTGATTGGCTACCTCTAAGATGGTCCTCAATGAAATCCTCCTGCTGGTGTTTACATCCTTGGGTAAATTCCCTCCCCTCAAGAGTAACCTGGACTAAGGACTTCCTTTTAATAATAAAAGTGATAGAGCGTCATTTCCTCAAAAAGCGGCGGCCCCCATTTTGGCTCTCTTTCTCACTCCCCCCATCCTTCACTCTAGGCGAAGCCAGTTACTGTGGTATAAAGTGGTATGTGAAGCGGCCCACGTGGCACCAAACTTCTGTCTCCACCCAACAGCCTGAGCGGACCTGAGACCACTCAGCAATCACATGGGGGAGACTGAGAGCCAATCCTCCCGGCAAGTCCTGAGCATTCAGACTCAGCTCGCAGCTTAGTTTTGGCCTCAGGAGACCCCGTGCCAGATGCACACGGTTAAGTCCTGCCCAGGAGCCTGAACCCCCAGAAACCGTGAAAGGATAAATGTTTGCGTTAAGCTGCTGAGTCTGGGGGTAATTTGTTATTCAACAATAGATAACTAATAACAAATACTATCTTGCAATGTCTACTGTTAGATTTGTCCTTGCGCTAAGCAAGGTATTTTATTCATTTTTAAACAGCTATTTGAATCCAGACACTATTGTAAGTATTTTACAAATAGTAATTCCATTATTTTTAGATGACAGGCATCAGAATGATTAGATCACTTTTCCAACGTTCAGTCATTTGAGTGGCAAACCTTAGAGACCAAGCCTTGAACTACTTACTATGCTATGCTGCCTCTACACATCAATAAATGTTTGCTACTTTCATTGTTACATAGACAGAAAGCTCCCCCAAATCAAGCCCCTACAGCTGAAATACTCCAGTCAAATAGGAGGTTAGGTTAGGAGCTCCTCGAGCCAAGGACACGCCTATCTGCCCAGCCCTCCTGTGGCGCCCCCCACACAGCGCGTGCTCAGTAACTACCCGCTGAAAGCACGGACGCGGGGGCATGATGGCAGCAAGGTCGTGCGGGGGAGGATTCGTTCTGTGCGAAGTGCAATATTTTACGGCAGGTCATCCCTACAACGATCTCAACCTCGTGTGCAGAACAGAGTCCAACCCCGGGTTCACTACGTGCATTCCTTCTCTGGCCTCTTCTCAGTACTTCTATTTCGTACCGGTTGCAAGAAAAGGGTTTTCAGGTGGTCAATGACCAAGTCATTGATGAGCACTGGAAGTACTTTGGGAACACAGGAAGCTCACCTGGGTGCTGTAAGCCCTTACTCTACTGCAGTATTGACATTTGTGCGAGATCAAGTCTTCCATATTCTCTTTTAAGGTTGACAGAACTGGTTCTGGCTGAAGCCTCATGAGATCGTTTCACAGAGAACACGCAGAACCGCTCCCAAGTACTGGGCGCTGCATGGACACGCATGAATCCTCTGCTCGTCTCTGAGGCACCCCACTTCTAAGCGCTCCTTTTCTGAAAGTTAATATGTACAAGTTTGGCTATGATGTGACACGAAAGGAAAGAAAAAATTCAACAGTGAAAAGTTCAGGGAGAAAACACAATGAAGCAAGAAGACAAGGAGGCTGTGAACTTAAAACAGTTGGAGGGAAGGGATGTCCTACTGCTTTGACCTGGGTCACTAGGTTAACTGCTTTCTGTGGACTGCCAAGGATTTGGTCCACGGAGTCAGAGGGACTCATTGTGATTTCCTAGGGACAGCTGCATTCAGGTGCTCTATCTCCCTTGAAACAGAGCCCTTGCACAAAACAGCAGAAGCGGGAATCGTCTCGTTCCACCCGGCTTTGTCAGCACTCACAAGCGTTCTCACTTCAAGCCTCCCCGACTAGAGGGAGCTCAGAGATTAGTCCAGAAATTGGTCTCAAATCATCTGAAAAAGAATAATCTGATGCTCAGTCTTTCTAACATTAAAGAAACTCTGTAGGAAAATGTAGAAATGGGTTGTATATTAGTCTCAACATAATTACTGGTGTATCTTGTGACTGTTCAGAAACATGCAGATTATTTTCCTTATCGTGAATTTACAGAGAGAAGTATTTCAAAGGGGTCTTAATAAAGTATATTTTCACTTCCTATATTTACTGCTATATTTTACACATATTCAAGGACTTAGTTTATTATCTGATTTTTACTAAGATACAATACAGAGGTCACACATATACATTGTTCTAAACTGGTAATAAACCCAAAAAGGGGAGGAATATATAGCAAAAAAAAAGGGGGGGGCATAGAAGGTCTGCTGTTAACAGAAATTCTGTGGTTCCAAAGTCAATCCTGAAGTTAGCTGCTAAATGCTTTGCTTCCTGTTGATCAAAGCTTTCCTCTCCTACAGCACACGGTCCATATTATAAGTGACTAATATTTTCAAATACACATATGGTTTCTAAAGTGCTTTCACATTTCTTTTAACCCTTACAGAAGCCATGGGAGGTATGAACTACAACCATCTACTTGACAAATGAAGAAAGAAGCTCAACCAAGTATTTGTCCAGGACTACCGCATTTCTGCATTTTCAACCTCACTTTTATTTCTCTTTCCACTCTGCCTATTACCGACAGCTAAGGACTGTCCCGTGCTCAGGAGGAATCAAACTGAGGGAGGTAGTCCCTAAGAGCACATCCATTTCTTAAAACAGGTATGATCGATCTTTAATTTAGAGAAAGGTACCATCACATGTCAGATGTGACCAATAGGTAAAAAGGGAAAATAAGTCCACAGACGGTGATACCTATGACTGATGTGTGTCTGGATAACAGAAGAAGCACGCTTCAAAGAAATAAGAAAACACTGGTAGATAAAGAAACCAAGTAATGCACTGCATTCAGAAATAACTAGCCTATTGCTATTTCGATTCCAGATATTCAAGAGTGCAAATGCATTTGTGATTTATTTTCAAATGAGATTGACACACATATGATGATTTGAGAATTTATAGTAAAAACAATACCCGTGGAGAATGATAAAATATTTTATAGGGTACACTCTACAATAGAACTAAATTTATAAATAATAAAACAGGATGTTTGTTTTTTTCTTTCACCAACAAGAAGCCTGTGGGAGTTAAGCTCTGAGGTTGCCATGCGAGGCAGAGCATGCATACCAATTAGTACGCTTTTAAACAACTATGTCTATTTTAAACAGGAGTCTTAAATAGTAGAATGCTAAGATCTAAATCCTAATACTAGAATGCTAAAGGACTTTTTTAAAAAATCCTGGCCAAGCCACATAGAATACACGAAAGACTACAGTAGAATTGAAAGAAAGTAAATTAAACAAACCACTTCAGTCTTGACCTAAGTTCAATGACAAGTCTGATATTCTGAATCTATCCAGGAGAAAATACATTCTACAACTGCTTGAAAAAGCTGTGGGGCATAGTGATTTATAATAGTAGCTCTGGACAAATGAAAACCCAACATTTTTGCACTTGAACAAAATTGAGCTTGGACAATAGGGAACCTGAAACTCATTTGGATTCACGCAGTGTTTCAAAAACACATTCCTGGGACCTCTCGCAATCCATCCTGGACCTAACTGGCAGCCGGATCCAAAACCTCCACGCAGGGGTGGATGTGGATCAGACTCTGCAGGCTGAAAGTCTC
The DNA here is from genome assembly GCA_004026765.1 of Micronycteris hirsuta. Taxonomy (NCBI): domain Eukaryota; kingdom Metazoa; phylum Chordata; class Mammalia; order Chiroptera; family Phyllostomidae; genus Micronycteris; species Micronycteris hirsuta. The sequence continues at coordinate 16,351 of PVJI01023917.1, forward strand.
TGGGGTTGCACACTTGCATTGCACGAGCTATCTTTTTCTTTTTCCAGGGGGACGCCTGAAGGAGACCTGTGGGCAGAGAATTACCATAATCCAAGCAGGATATCATCAAAGCACGAATTAAAGTTTCACCGCCACCTGCCGCACGACAGTCTAACTCTGTTTCTAAACTGATTTTACACAGGCTTTCCCCAGCAGACCGCATGCAACTCAGGAAGAGCAGCCATCAATTAACGTTCATGCCCCGTGCCCAGGTGAGAGAATGGCAGTCATTGCTGCTTTGTAATGGGAGGAGATGATGATCTGTGGGCACCGAGCTTCAGGATCTTCACCATGAATTTCTTCACATTATCTGAATTGTCTTTCAGGGTGTCTGAGGCTCGCTCTTCCAAGCTAATGGTGAAAAACACCCGCTAATAGGTCAACTTCACAATTCCGTTCTTTTTCTTTTCTTGGTCCATAATACCCATACCCTCCTAGAATATTCAGGCACAGACTGAGCCACATAACTGTAAAAATGATAGAAAGAAAAGAATGTGTAATTTCTGTCCCTGTACAAGCAGAGGCTGAAACAGAACATAATAGAAACAGGGCTGGATAAGGAGCAGCCCAGACTGGTCACGGGAGGCCTGATCCTCCTCAGGCAGGTGTTCTAAGCCCTCCTGCACCACGGAAGGGCACACCACCGTTCCTTGGCGGGATTCAGGAAATCCCGTTCACATACCTTTTAGCCTGAACTCCTGTTTTGAATACAATAGATGGTTTTCATTTTCATGTTAGAAAATCATGTGGTATTTTGGGATCTAACCCAACTACGCAGAAAATTTATGTTTTTCACATAAAAGTAAACTGGTAGGCATGTTTTCATGACCAATGCAGGATTTACTTTTCTAAAATTTAAAAACATTTCATCCCCTAAATTACGCTACATAATGTAGCTTAATGCTTTCTTTCAGCTTCTGTCTTCCTTGTCAGAACACCTTTATAATCTCATCACAGTATCAGAGCTGCAGTTACTAGTTCACAAAGTCACAAGCCATCACAGTGACTACAGCCTGGGCTGTGGTGAGCCCAATGGATGTACAAAAAGATTATTTTATAAACAGATGAATTTGATAATGATAGATATATCGATATTGATATCCAAAGTCTTTGCTCCAAAATGTTTACTCCTCTGGCCTCCTCCTCAGAAATCCTCCAGTTGAAGTTGGATATATGCATTATTTTCATGTGCCTGTAGCCAAGTAATCTATGACTTCACCTACAAGGCAGAGCAAATGGGAGTTGCAGGCAATTACCCAGTTGGGCAAGTGATAACAAACCCACACAGACCTATCAGAAATGCTGTGCTCTTCTGACCAAGGTTTTTTCCCCGAAGGCCTGGACTCCTCACCTCCCTCTTCTCTGGCAGAGAGCACCCCAGGGTGTTGTTGCTCTATGGTGCCCTCTGGCTAATGCCCCAGTGCCCCGTCTAGGGGGTTGGACCAGGCACAGCTCAAGGAAGCGTGTTAATCACCGCATTCCCAAGGGCTCATGCTGAATGTAGCTTTCTTCTCATGTCAGAACTACTATGAAATTTTATTTTAGTGTTTTATGTTCACTAAAGTTCAGTCTGTACAGATTTTAAACAAGAAAACATACCATGTGAACTTTATTTCATGCTATCTGCTGTAATGGTTTTATTTTAACATGAGGACTCCTTCCCTGCATTTCCCTTTATATATCCTGAAAAAGTATAATGTTTTATATAACTTTCTAAAAAGATCTCATGTGTTGATGCCTTCATGGTATCTGTGCTGTCATTCCCTCCACATGAATTGCTCTTCCCCAATCATTACACATGACAGGTCTTTCAAAAACTGGTTCTCCTGCTAACAATTCAATCATCACCCCCCAAATGACTGAATTTCCTCCTACTCTGGACTTGTATATTTGTGCCATACATGCATCAAGGATTACTTATTATATTTATTTAGATAGTTATTTTCAAGCTAATTATATCAAGCAGGGGTAATAATAAATTCTCTCATCACCAGAAGAACATTAAACATGCACCCACTAAGGAACAGTGTCCTGCAATTAAAAGCAAGTTTACATCTTAGTGTATATGTCTAATTAAATGGTGTTTATTATGCCCGGCTGGTGTAGCTCAGTGGATTGAGCGCGGGCTGGGAACCAGAGGGTCCCGGTTCGATTCCCAGTCGGGGCACATGCCTGGGTTGCAGGCCAGGTCCCCAGTAAGGGCCATGTGACAGGCAACCATACATTGTTCTTTCTCCCTCCCTTCTCCTCTCTCTGAAAATAAATAAATAAAAATCTTAAAAAAATTTAAAAAATAAATTGTGTTTATTAAAAATTATGAATTTTTTCAGGAAAAAAATGACATCTCTCCTGAATTCATTATAAGCATGGAATGGTATTTTGTATTTAAAATCAGTATTAATCATCCAAAGTTCTATGAAAACTCTCTGAATACCAGAAACTAATGCTCAGCTAATTCCCTTTTCTGATAACCCCCTTTCCCTAAGCACTGACAATTCCATTGGTGCCTCATCATAATAAAGTGTGGGTCAGGAAGCAAGCCTAGGAAATATCTTCCATTTTTCTTTTAATTCTCGCCATTCCTCCTTGGGAGTCAAAGGTTGTCAGAATAAGAGCATATTCATCCCATATACCTCTTAATTAGAGGCGTTTTGAAGCTTTCTTGTCCAATTCATTTATTTCACATGCATGATGTTTTTATTCTATGCACACTCTTTTTCTAATCCTTAGGTAAGGAAGTGAGTTTTATATTAAGATGCCTGCTTTTTTAAAAAGTCAGAATTATTTATTTTCCAAATCCAGGGTGATCACCTTATTTAAATGAAATCCTTATTTCTTTTCATTGGTTTATTGTTGCAATTGGTGTTTGGGTTTTCTCAATTAATTTTTAAAGAGTTTAATTTCATTTCCAAGCAAGAAAGTCTTATCATTCTTTGGCTTTACCTGTCTTCTCGATCATTTCCAGGATCTAAAAGGCTGAATTGTGCTCACATGACCTCTGCCCTGTGACTGCTGACCTTGACCCAGGAATAAGGAAGCACTGAGTATCTGACCTGAGCTCTCAGCTCCATGCCAATGACCACAGTGAATTTTGCATTGTCTATTTTGCTTAAACTTTCTAGACGGCTTAAGTGTATTAATAATAACTCCCAATATAAGATACATTTGTTTACTCATTCTTGAGGTCTTCCTGGAGGCCTCTGGCAACCATTGAAAACACTGCCCAGTACTTCAGGTGAGGGGCCTGGAAGCCTTTTCTGTACAGGGCTGGGCAGCAAATGTGCAGGCTTGGTGGGAGTCCAGTCTGGGTCGCCAATGCTCAGCTCCTCCGTGGCAGCTGCAGGCGGCACACAGATGGAGGGGCCTGGCTGTGGTCCAACAGAACTCCGTTTACAGACACTGAAGTTTTAATTTCACATAATTTTCACATTTCAAAACATGTCTTCTGATTTTTTTCAATGAATTAGAAATGCAAAAACTATTCTTAGCCCATGAACTGCTCAAAAACAGGTGATTGATTAGATTTGGCTTGCAAGCTATAATTTGCCAACTGCGGGTTTTGAAAAATAAGAAAAATTAGATTTAGTATCTATAACTATTAGGAGAGAAAAGATATGTAGACAGTAAGCTAAAAGGTAAAGTAAGAAATATCTGAGTTATTAGGAAAGGTTACAGGAAGCACAAATAAAGTTGTATCAAGTACCACTTCATGCATAACTCTGATGGTTAATTTTAATGGGATATTTCTAGGAAAGTAAAAATGTGTATATAATACTGAATTTGATTAACCAAAAGCAGTGGCACAAATTAGTGCCTCCAAAGAATTCGGAGGTGTGTCTGTTCATTCGAAGCAGGACACTATCTGACAGGAAGAATGGAAATAACCCGACAGGGCCAGGTGCAAGGAAAGGAGCAGGCAGGTGGAGCTGGGCACCAAAGCCAAGGTGCAATGCAGCAGGAAACGAGCCCCTCGGGGTACTGCTCTGGAGCCATTACAAACATCACAGGGGTGTCAAAGAGATGAATGCAGGCAAAATGACCTGCAAACCAGTAGGAAGCATTTACACAAAAATAACTAACTCTCCATAGCGTTCCTAGATGGAATAACTTAAACAACAATAATGCCGCACCCATACCCTCCTCCAAACTGTTAAATACGTCAAGTTTAAATAAAAAAGATAGTTCCATTATGGGAAGATGTGTGGTAGAGAAGCAGGTCAAACAGCACAAAGTGAGCTAGATGCCTACCTCTATGGAAGGAAACCATACTGAGAAGCTGATTTGAATTACCAAAGGTAACAGCCAAGTCAAAACCACGTCAAAAGTCAGTCCCACCACCATTTTCTTGCTGAGATAACCTCTTACTGCTGAAACTCAGTTGAGCTGTGAAGACATCATTAATGAGGAATTCGTTCAGACAAAATCATTTGCTCTATTAGAATATCCTCAGGTAGAACTAATCCAGGATGATTTTCATTTACTATAAATTTTGCCATTGTGTGATTTCAAACTTATTTCAGGCATATGGCTGGATAGAATAAATATAAAGGGCTGCACCTTATCAAAAGTCAAGATCAGACTTTTTAATAGATCTATGTTTTGACTCTCTCACCATTTATAGTGAATATTTTTCTTTTAACTTGCCTCTCCCCAGGCCCATACCAACAGTACCAAGGTTGGAAATCCTTCTCCGTGTCAACTCAAAAATTGTACGTAACCTTCTGCAAACCCTACACCTTCAAAAATAGCATGGATAGCTGACAATAGCTAGTCCTTCCCCATCCCCAGACTGTAATGCCCTTCAGCTGTACTCTGGGGTAGCTTGTCTCATTCTTCTTGAGTGGGGTAAACTTCTGCATAATAAGAACAAAAACACCTAACAAAGGAAGTTAACTGTCCAATTAGATGCCATCAAAGCCTAATTAGGGGGAAGAGAGTAAACCCAGTGACCTAATTCTTAAGAGGTCAGTTGGGAGAAAAACATCATGTATTACTCTAAATGCAACCACTTGCAAAATCTAATACATTAGCTCTGCAGAAGTACTTCCTTTGAAAATAGCTCTCTGTAGAATAAAAAGGTTTAAAAAAAAAACCCTGTAAATCAAAGAGATTTCTTTTTTAGGCTCTGTGTGGCAGCAGTTGTTTCGCTACATTTTATGACTGTACCAATTTGGGTTAGGTAGCAAGGTCAGTGAAAGTCTTGCACTCACTGACCCTCCAGGAGGAAGTGGACTATCGCCATAAAGTATTTATTTACACGACTGCTTCCTAAAGGAGAGTCCGTGCGGATCCCCAATACACACTAAATAGCCCTAATGCAAACTCCTGGGCTCAAAGGGGAAAAGGAAAGGAAATGGCCCACAGTGAGTTGTCCCAAGGGGTCAGGCCCAGGACCTTAGGGGCTCTATGGCGTTTCAGCATCTGACCCTCTCACTCCAGTCAGGTCAAGGTCGTGATCGCTTGCAGAGGCCCAGAGATGGGTTTTCCAAGGTCAGCCAGCTGTTTACTGACAGTGTGGAGTCGGATGGCTCCGAAGTCTACATGCTTCCCAACACACACACACACACACACACACACACACACACACACACACAAACACTGTTTAATTTATTAAATTGAAGGTTGAAGAAAAGATAGACTTTAGATTAAGAAGGAAAGAACAGTTTTTCTTTGCAAAATTTATCTTTGCTTAAAACCCCACCCATCTTTCCAGGCCTAAATCCAATGCCTCCTCCTCCATTCTCTTCCTTTCTTCTGAGTCACTAGCCAGAAGTCTTCTCTCCCTCCTAATACTCTCCAAACGTTTTGGTTCCCAATCTCACACATCATTAATATACATCATATTCACAGCGTAGTGCTCAGCACCATGGGTCCTTCGTTGGAGTCACAGACCTAACGGTCATCATGTTAACTAACCAAATGTCCAAGACAGTTCTCTGGCTGGAGCTCAGGGTGAGTAAGGGCCCAGGATTACTGGCAATGTCTCTGCACATCCTAATTTACTGTCTAATCCCCTTTCAGCATCCAAAAAAATGGAACAAATCCTCCCATTATTATTTGGAAGGGTTTGTTCAATATAATAATGACAGATCTCATAAACATATGTTTCTATGCTTCTAAATTTGTTCCATCGTCCATCATATTTATACATGCAAACTGCCAGGTATATTTGTGGGGTCAGAGAATGAGGGGAGCCTGGGGTCCTGTAGCAGTGATTTCCACACACGTGTAAACACACAGTCCTGAGAATTTACACGTTTTGAGCACAGCTCCGTGTGATTCCCGTGTAAGCAAGTGTGGATCATGTCTGTGGAATGGGAATTCTCTAATAGGAATTTGGCAAAGATGTATCTTAAAAAGTTCTGGCTTGCTGACCCCTGCATATTACTTTAACCTGGTCCTGCCTGCCACCGGACCTGAATTTACATCCTAATGCCCTGCTAATGAGTAATCTTACCCCTGTTCTGCTTAATCCCATGAATAATCAATC